>JAJOOH010072200.1:0-18097 GCA_029582605.1 Solanum gracilifrons
TTTTTAAAAATAAACTGATTGTTGTTTCTTCATAGGTACTCTTTTTATAGATCAACTAATTTAGTGAAGAACAAACAATCCCTTGGTCCCAAATAACAAGGCAACTTTTACCCTCATAGATTAAGAAAAATACTGCAGATATTAGATAGTAATTTATTCGATTAGGTCATATGGTAAGACTTTCTCCTACATGCCAATTGTGTTTGAAAACATAAGGTACAGTAGATGACATGCTTATTCAATACAACATAACCTATCTATCTATAATTGTGGTGGACAATTGTTTTTTAGGAAAAAAAACTATGCCACATCTTAGAACTATGTTTTTCTATTCAATATTTTAGTGCATACTTCCTTTAATCTTATTCTTATTGCTTCCCAAGAGGCAAAACAATGGATAATAGAATAATTGGAAATAGCCTATGACATATTTCTCAAATAGGACTTCATCTATGACATATTTAAATAATTGTTTAAAGCCTAAATAGCCTAAACTGTAAATACTAAATACACCTCTGTGAAGGACTTCATCTATTACATATTTAAATAATTGTTTAAAGCCTAAATAGCCTAAACTGTAAATACTAAATACACCTCTGTGAACAGGGGCAGAGCTAGCCTACTGTCAGGGGTTCGTTCGAACCACCTTCGGCAAAAAATATTACTATTTATACATGGTTAAAATGAATTTGTATGTATATATAGTAGATGTCGAACCCCCTCCAATTAGTTAGTGTGTTTACATCTTCAGATTTCGAACCCCTTATTAAAAATTCTAGTTCCTCTACTGTGAACTTCTAAAGCATCTTTCAGTCATAGCCACTGGCCCTGTTGGTCCTATACATATGATTTTCTATGATGAAATTGCAATATCTAAATAGAGGTGGGGCTGGAGTCACCCTCTAAAACCTAGTGATAAATGTTATAGCTTCTGTTGAAGTTCATATGAGAAACTCAAATCCAAAAGTGAAATAAAACTTCCTATCCTCAAAGTTTCGCAAGCATATAGTTCTAAGTCGCCATCATCTTTTCTTAAAAAAAAATTATTTAGTCAAAAGTCACTACCTAAATGAAAATTTGAATATATAACATATAAATATCATAAGAAAAATACCAAAAAGGAACAAGAAAAAAAAGTAGCTTGGTACTGCTTTCCAGAAAATATGACAGTTACCTGTATCTAATTCTAGATAGCTTCAGGTTCACAATCATAAAGATTACAAGCTCTAAGTGTTTGTTGAAACGTCAGAGGTACAAAGAGATCAAAAAGTAACTGTTAAGAAAACTGAAAATAGTAAAGGAACTGTATCGAATGTATACGCTTCTCTGCTAAAATATTATTGAAAGGGAATATGGAGAATTGAAGGCTATTCTTTTTTTTTTTTTCCTTTTTATAAAATTGGGGTAGGAAAAATGAGGATGAAATTACAATGTGGGTGGAGAATTGCTCCTAGGATGGGAGCTACTGAGATTCCCCAAACGGAAGGCTATGCTGTTTTAGCAACCACCTATGTTTCTGGTTTGTAAAGGAGAGGAAGTTTTAGGCCATCTTCCTCAAATCTCGAACTGTATAGTTAATTTAGCTCATAACCTTAAGCTTTAGGAGAAGTCGGGAAGAAGAGATATGATGAAGATGACAACACTTTGGCTCTTAGGCCTAAGCAAATATCAATTGTTAATCATAATCAGGAAGTATAGAAGAGAGATCTAGAACGATCTGGAAGGGAGAGGAAAAGGAACACCATTTGTTAAAATTTCAATTATGCGTAATTACAATTTTACCCCGGCATGTAATAACATAATTAGGAATTTGCCCTTGGTCGTCCTGGGCTTCACTCTTCTATATAATAGAAATAGAAATTTATCTATTTTCAAACATGTATAGGAAAATTACATACAGTTTATGATACGCAACCTAAGAATCCATAGAAATTAGAATAATGGAAAAAACTACCATTATAGGTTCTTTTTAAGAGTTGACACATTACCGAAAAATTGGGGGAGAAGGGGAACTAAAACTTACTGTAACCAATGATTAGAGCAACATCAAAGAAACATTTGAGGCAAAACTGAGATCCAAAAATGATGATCCGGATTTGACGAAGAGCAAAAGCCAGTGATAGAACAAATCTAGAGCATACAGTAGATTCTACCGATGAACAATGAAAGAAAGCATAAAGTGGATACACATGTGAAAAGTTAATTTACAAATTTACCCCAAAGTTAACATTAGAATTACCTATTTGCCCTTGTTCGTCCTTCCCTACTCCCACTTCTAAAATCTTATACATTAGTGTAAGATTTTTTTTATTTTGTTTAACCTGTTTTTCTAAGACTATGATCCGTGTTAAGTCATTGTATCCTTGATTTATTTATCTTGTCTAATCCCTATTTTTATTTTTCATGTGACACCAATTCGAGTCCACTTTGGACTCATCCCTTGCATATTGTCGGATTGTTTCGAGTCAACCCTATTCTTGTTCAAATGGAGAAAAAGTGAATTGGGTCTAAGGAAGCTGAATTGTAGGGATTGGAAGCAAATATACCGTTGAAAAATGGGTTGTATACATCATCAGTATACATTGGAAAAACATGCAGTATACATAATATACTGCATAGTGATACAGGAACGAAAAATGGGTCAAAACCCAAGACGATCAGCAGATGAAGGCAAAGTCGGTCCAGGCAAACAGAATTGGGTCTAAGGAAGCTGAATTGTAGGGATTGGAAGCAAATATACCGTTGAAAAATGGGTTATATACATCAGTATACATTGAAAAATCATGCAGTATACATGATATACTGCATAGTGATACAGGAACGAAAAATGGGTCAAAACCCAAGACGATCAGCAGCTGAAGGTCCAAAGTTGGTCCAGGCAAACAGAACCTGACCTTTGGGCCCAAAACAGTCCTCTTTGGACATTTTTAGCTTTAAATATTGAATTGTTATTTTGTTTGAATGCTTTAATTCTAACTCTTTGAATATTTTGGTTAACTTAATCAAACCCCCCTAAAGATGAACCATTTAGTTATGAAGAGTCATTTTATTTGAATGATTTTATTTAAATTAACTTTCTCTACGCAGTCATTTTGACAAAGGTTATTTTTTTTTAAAAAAGGGAAAAAGGACAAATATACCCTTGAATAACAAAAAATGGTATGTGACAACTTTAAGGGGTCGTTTGGTTGGGAACAATTTATCCCAGGATAAGTTATCCTGGGGTTAGTTATCTTGGGATAACTTATCCCACCATGTATATTGGGATAACTTATCCCATCACTATGATATAAATGGTGGATAAGTTATCCAAACATGGCAACCAAGCATGATAAAAAAAAATTATCTCATCACTATTTCCTTAATATTTTTTTATTCCATCACCTATTATTTTTAATCCTTCACACCAAACGACCCTTAAGGTTGTATATACCCTTACCGTCATTCTTTTGGATTGTGTATATCCTTAAATCTAACGGATGGACACGTGGCACCATCTAAACGATCCAACAATATTTAATTTAATTTTTATTCACAATTAAAAAAAACCACCCAACTTCATCATTCTTCCTTACACTAACATTCCAAAGTCCAAATCTTGTTAGCACACCGGAATATTCTCAGTTTACTATTCAATACTTACCTATTCGGGATGAAAGCTAAGTGGAAAAAGAAGCGTATGAGGAGGCTCAAGAGGAAGCGCCAAAAGATAAGAAGAGATCGAAGTAGAACCTCATCCCGAAATTCTCAACGGTCTAGCTATGCTTATGGTCTTCGTTAGGCTTCTGCTATTTAAGTAAAGTATGAAAATTTCGATAACATTTGAACCTCATCCCGAAATTCTCAACGGTCTAGCTATGCTTATGGTCTTCGTTAGGCTTCTACTATGTAAGTATAAGTATGAAAATTTCGATAACATTTGAGTTGTGATTTTGTTCTAATCGTACAAAATTCAAATTTTGGTATCCGATTTTGGCTATGAAAAAATATGGTTTAGATAGTATTTCTTCGTTTGCCTTGTGGTTCAGTTGAATATTGTGTAAAACTAACTGAGGAAAATAAATACCCAATAAACATCTACAATTGTCGACGGTGGCCAATTGACTGAGATGGCATTGAAATCTTTGAGGATGGATCACCAAACCGCTCTTCTGAAGCTCTTATACATACTGCGGCAGAAACAGGAAGAATGGTCAGGAAGAATGGTGGCGATGGTCATGGTGGTATTGGAAGGATTGGTTTTGGGTTCCAATTTGATGGATATGTTGTTAGTTATAACTGGGTCGGGTGTGTTTAATGTGGGTGATGAGTGAGTTTTTTAATTAAAGGTAAAATATTTAAATTAAATTAAATCAGAAAATCATTTGGCTGGAGACACGTGGACTCCGTTAGTCCAAAGGGTACATACACCCTAAAATTTAGACGTCAAGGATATTAGTGTCCTAAAAGTATAACGAAGGGTATTTGGATATCATTATAATAGTTCGGAGGTATATTTGTTCTTTTTCCCTTTCGAAGGGTTTATAAGTCTCGATTACTTTTAAGTACTTTTCACAAAGAGTTAGTCAAAAAATATTTTAGTCAAGTCGTAGGATAATTGTGTGTTAGCGGGCATTCCTAATGCTTAAAACCCTTTTTTAAGTGTAAATGAGAACCTTATACCCTTTTTCTCTAAAATCTTAAAGATTTAATCTGTTAGAGTCTTTTTAAATTAAGTTTTTTAATTTATTTAAAAATTAAGTGGCGACTCTTTTTCTAAGTATTTTTCTCAAATTGTTGTTTATATTTAGAACATTTCAAAGAGTAATTTTTCTAAAGATAGTAAAATTACGACATAACAGTTGATATTCTTAGTTTATAAGTATATATACTCTTGTTTTAGTTATTATTAAAATTTCATTAATTTAATATGTCAACTAGAAAATATGATTTCGATCTTACAAAAAAAGAAAATGAAAAAAATTGTAAAATCAAATAAATCTCAAAAAAGAGCACTTGATTGATTTTAACAAATAATAAATCTTGAACTGAAATATATGGGGATGTTCTTCAGATGAGAGGGAGTTGCTCGGATGGTAAGCACCTCTCACTTCCAATCCGAAGGTTGCGAGTTCGAGTCACCAAGGGAGCAAAAAGAGTGGGAGCTCTTAGAGAGGGTAAAAAAAATAAAAATGGGGATATTCTTCAAATGAATAAGTCACTAATAGAGTTGGAGGAACTCATAAAATTTTATTTAATATTTTTTTCTTTTAAAAAGCATAGCTCATTTTCTGTAGATGTAAATTAATTTAAAAAATACTCATTTATGTTGACAAAAAAAATCGATAACTACAAAATTAAATTAAAATTTACAATAGTTATCATGCATATTAAAAAATAATTATTTTAAAGTAATTGTCCATTCTAAATATCAGAAGAGAAGTAATTATTTTGATTTTTCCAAAACTTTAAAGACAATGTATTCGATAGAAATAACTTCTTTTGGTTTTTCTACCTCACTATAATATCATTCACATTTTTAATTTTCTCACACATAATTTTATAAATCCTATCTATTATGACTAAGAATCTGTTTGACAATACTGCTAAAAATTGTTTATTTTTAAGAACACTATTTTAAAATAGCTTTTCAAAAGAGTACTTTTGAAAGAAAAGAAAATTTGTGTTTGGTTAATTCATTTGAAAAGTGCTTTGGATAAACAAATTGTGTTTGACTAAATTTTTTTTAAAAAAAACTTTTGAGAGTCAAATTACTAAAAATGATAAATATCAATGCACTTTTAATATTAAGATAAATATATATTATAAAAATTTAATCAATTTTTTTTTTTATTAAATTAAAATATACATATTCAAATTTTCAATTAATACTATATATAGATGAATAAAAAATAAATTAAATATTGATATAATATTAACATGATGATTTAAATATAATTAAAAATATAAAACAAAGTAATTTTTTTTATCATTTCACAAATTAAATTACTACTATTATAAATCAACTTATCAAGATGAAAGAATAAAATCGATCCACTAAATTTATTGTGTGTCCTTAATAACACTATTGTTATTTAGGGTTTGTTTCTTCTGTTTTTATTGTTTTATTGTGAGTATTTGGATTTAGTTTGAGACCATTGTTTGGATTAATGTGGGGTAATTTGTTTTGAATATTGTTGTGTGTATTATATATGAGATTATATTAAGTATGTTGTTGTTTTTAAATGTTATTGTGTGCCAATCTATTTTATTGCTTGTCTAATGTAATTATTTGAAATAATTTTCAGTTTGTTAACTATTTGATATTTGAGACTTATTGATTTAGAGTTGCATTGTATCTCCATTGAAGAAGAAACATTTTTTATTCGGGATTTCTCTATTTTAAGATTTAAATCCAAAATCTCATAACCAAAACGAGAGAGATATTATTATGATAAATTGATAATTAATCAAAACACTTAACAAATTTGTCAAAAGAAGGAGTACAATAAGGATCTTTTGCGTCATTTACTAATGGAACAAAAAATACAATGTATATATAAACTTTAAACATGCATTTTACTCTCAGTAACGAAGGATATTGAGTATTTGCAAAATTCATTCAATACATTATAAAACCATCATCTCAAAATTTAATAGTATCTTTTGTTTTTAATATATTTATTGAAAAATATCAAAGTATTATATTCTAGAATTAAAAATATATAAATAGGCAAATTTAAAAATTACTCGTAATAAAAAGTTTAGTATATTAATTATAATTAAATTACTAGTAGTTATTAAGGTTGTCAGTTGTCGCAAGTTAAGAAGATGTGTCCATTTGCATCAAGAGAGGTCAAATAGCATCAATCGCCTCACTCATCTCCGACTCCACCGGCGCCTCGAACTCCACGCCCCAACACGAACCCACACAATTCGGTGGCAATTTTCTCTATCTATCTTCTCCGGCGAAGTTATCCGGTAAAATTTATATTTTTTCCTTCTCTGCCTCTTTCGTGCTTTCTTTCTCCCACCAGATTATAAATCCTATGTGTATTCCAACTGAATAACTTCAGATTCTTAACTTTGTGATGGTCTATTGGAGACTTTGTGTGTATTAGAGATTAGTCAGTGGATCTTGTTGTAAATTTAGCATAAGAATCTGCATGTTAATATCTTATTAGCTAATTTGGTTGTGAAATCACTAAACTGAAATATTCCTGTTTGGTTGACTTTAAATATCAGGTGTGTTTGTTCTGTTTCCCAACTCGTGAAGTTAGGGTAATTTTCTATTTATCAGAAAAGCTAAACTTATTTTGTGTGTACAAATGGACTCTTCTTCCTTTGGGGATTGAGCCATTTTTGGGTCTTTTGAAATTTGATAGGAGCTTCTCATAAATGGAGGTTACAGTATATATAATTATTTCTCTGTAGATTTTGTGCATTTTTTCTAGCAACTAAACAGAAGAGAAACACAACTAATGTTGCTTTGTTTGTCCTGAGAAAGAGTATCTGACATCCTCTTTCCATTGCCAGTAACAAAGTGATTGGAGCAACTGACATTGTCCAGTTTCGAGCCCTTATCCACAAGTTACATCTCGTCTACACATTAACTCAATTTGTTGCCTTCTCGGAGTCCAGTCTGGCAAAGAGGAAAAAATGGCTAAGTCTTCAGGTTCTGGTGCACACCAGCAGATGAGCCTGGACCTTCTTCCATCAGCACTATTGGCCACTGTGATGACGAAGCTGGACATAGCTTCCATTCGTTCCCTGGCATGCACTTGCAAGGCCTTCCATTCATGTGCCTCACACATGCTTTGCTTCATTCCTAGTTTTCATCTCCTCGTAAGTCTATTTCTAATGTTCTTCTACATGACTTAGCATCAATTCTTGTTCTCTAAGTTTATTAAAGAGGCGCATCCAGGATTTCGGGATGATGGGTGCACTATTATGAAAATGTGGATCTAATCGGTTTAAGATTTAAGTTGTTGTCATTGAAAACAATTAAAAATTTAAAATCATAGGTCCAAAATCGAAATGCTTAATTAATTAAAACGCCAAAAGTGCTATCAATAGCCACTTAGAGAGGTGTTACCCAATTTTACAAAGAAAAATAAAACAAGATTAGATATAAAATTCAAATTTCTAACCTCACTAAGAGGTGCACCCAATCATTGTCACATTACATGATACTTCGAGTGTGGGTTCACACATCTATATTTAACAAAAAATTATAAATATAACACTATTATATATGATTTCAGGAGGGGAGCATGGGTTCCCGTGAACCCGGTGACCCCCTCCTGCATACGCCTCTGCTAAGTTAGTGTGTTCTTATCAGGATATTGCTCCGCCTGCTGAATATATAAGGCCGTTGCTACCTCCCAATCCTTACCTTCGTAGCTTGAAGGTAGATTGCATGCGACTTGATGATTCATCCCTTGATTGTCTTCTTCAGCCGACTTTACAAGAGCTTTGCCTTCATAACTGCGCTGATTTCAGTGGAAGGCTTCTGTCTCAGGTCGGCCAGTACTGTAAAGACCTCAGGTTATTTCTCTCAAAAGCTTTTCTTATTTTCTCTTTCTAAATCCATGTATGAGTTTTTCTTGGTTTCTCTTTATTGTGGAATGAAATAGAGTGTAGTTTAAGCTTGTATAATGAATCATGAGAAAAAAGAAAGAAAAACAGAAAACTCATTTGATGATTTGTTCAGTTGGTCATTAGCTTGTTTGCTATCTTTAATTTTGCTCCTCAGGTTTCTTTATTTGAGCTCTTTGGCGGAGAAGAGAGGCAGATCAATTGATGTATCTGATCTAGAGGTCTTATTTGGCGGATGCACTCAGCTGGAAGTAAGGCTTCTTGAAAGTGTGGCATAATAAAGATTTAAGTTATTAGGATAATAAATAGGCTAAGCCATTACCTCACAATATAAAGAAATGGGTTAATCAGCATTTTTTTTTAATTGAAAAACATTAGCTAAGATATTGTTTGAACAGCCTATCAAACAAATGAAAAAAATTGAACCCAAGCATAGCATTTAAAGTGGTACTACTGTAACTCTAACTTAGATGGGAAATATCAATGGTGTAACCGTCCTAAAGAAAATATTCCGTTTTGCCAAGGTTCTTGCCTTTCACGGTTTCTATCACGGCCTCTATGCCAGGGTGGATTCTGGATGAGTTTCTCTGTTTTAGTTCTCTCACTTCACATTGTTTGTGCTAAGACCATCTCCAACCCACCTCTATTTTACTCTCCATTCTCTATATTTGGAGAGTAAAATAGAGAATGGGCTCTCCAACCATTCTCTAAATGACTCTCTATTGGAGAACTACTATTCACACTCTCTATTTCATTTTTTCATTATTTTATTATTATTTTGTAATTAACATATTATTTTTCATGTAAGACCATGAATTATATCTCTAATATTAGTAATTTATTTTAAATGTAATATAATATTTTAAAAAATATATTATTTAATATATACTACTTTCATCCCGAATTAATAATGTTTCAATTTTTAAAATATTCGTCACTTTAATATAGTTTGATATCATTATTAATTTTCACTATGAAGAATGCACAATTAATTTTCACTATGAAGAATGCACAAAATTAAAATGATAAGATGAAAAATTTAATTTAAAAATACAATACATAACATAATAATTTAAATACAAGATAAAAATACATAACATAATAATTTTATCACAACAATAATTTAGTAATCTGGTAGGTCGTTTTCATATTTAACAATATTCGGAAAAATTAGTGTATGATCCACATAATTAGTGTAGTTGTGATTGCGGTTGTGCTTGTTGATTTCTTTTTTCAATTATTCGTAGTTGTTCTTGTTGCATGAAAATCTCCAAATTGAGCAATATTTAGCTAGACATAAACTAATTAAGGATAAAAATGCTCATTTTGAACTCCGTAATGCATTAATAGAGCATTTATGGGAGCAATGTAATTATCTTGAAAGTAGAGTATTTATGTAATTATATTTCATTAATAATTTCACTTTTATTTGAATTGTCCATTAATTTGTATATTATATAATATTAGCTTGCAACTTATGTTATTTAGAAATTTAGGAAAAAAATATAATTTTATATTAAGTAAAGGATTTGAAAAAATAAATAAATTATATTACTTGAAAATTATATAAAGCGATTATTTGGAAAAAAAGAAATAAAGGATGTATATTATGAAATAAGAAAATAAGAATGAAATAGAAATAATAATATAATATTGAAGAGAGAAAAAAAATTCCTTTTTAGAGGGTAAAATAGAGAATTGGGTTGGAGTTGGTTGTCTGAAAAAATAGAGAACTCTATATTTGGAGTATAAAATAGAGATTAGGGTTGGAGATGCCCTAATAGTAACCAATGGTGCACATACCTTATCCAAACTGATAATGGTAATTTGCTAGATCAGAAAAGGTTAGGGGGTGGGGAATCAGTCCAGCGTTTCACTATTGGAATTTTGAGATTTCTTTTGCTTTTTCTTTCTTTCTTCAGGTTTTAAGTAAGACTGAAGCATTTTGGACTTCCGCCTAACTTTTTTCTTGAGGGATAGTGGGAATAGATCATAATCTTTTTAATAAATTTAATAGATGGGTCTAGCAATTTTTAACGGCTAGGATTACTGGGTATCTAATCCCTTGTAGCTCCCCTAGTTTTCTTAAATGAAGTTATTGGCTTATTGCCAAATTTGTTCAGTGACAATTGGACAATGTGTATGCTTGTGACTTGGAGAAAGTAGCATATCAAATTAAGCATATAAATTATCACATGACAATGCTAGTCCTCTACACTTTTTGTTTATGAATACATTTGGACTATTGACAATGTTTAATTGAGCATGGAATTTAAAAAAAGAAAGGAAGTGCAAAGAAAATGAATCTTGAGCCTAACTCAATCCAAAAGTTAGCTCATGAGGTGAAGATTGTTCTAGACCAGGTTAGCAGACTTACGACCAATTCTTTCATCATTGTAAGACTCTTAACATCACCCGCATGCTCAGGCCTTCTTCTAAATGTCCAACTGGAGAGTGCCTCCTCCCCTGTGCCCGACATAATCCATTGCAGCTCAAACCATCTCAAAATCGCACTGTAAACTAGTTCCACTTGGCAATTTAGGAGAAGGTGGTCCACATCTTTGCCTGAACATTTGCACATTAAGCGTCATAGAATAGAAAATGTCAAAATCAAAGAGTTTTTTAAATATTGAATGTCTGGCAGATTCTGATTCCTATTTCAAGTTGGTGGAGTTAGATCCATAACTGCAGACTCTCCACTTTGCATGTCCGCTACCATGTCGTCCGACCCCTTCCACAAATATGACTAACAACTTCCTTGCACATCCGATTCACTGCTACCCCAAGTACTGGGAGGTTGATGAAAAGTTGGCATTTGAAGAAGTTTCTATCGTCATACTTGATAGACAAAATCATAGTGTGTTACATCTCTTAACATAGTTTGATATTATTCTCAACTATGTTTTATACCTTATTTAACATCCAACCATGCTTAAGTCTGGTATTTGTATGCTTGGTTTTATCATCAAGAATTTGACAAAAACGAAAGTGTCGTTAAAATGGAACAAAAAAATTATCAATTATAGATCTAGCTTGCTCTCCTACATCTGCTTTTTAGTAAAGAGTGTTAGATCCTGACAAAAAAATAAAGAGTGGTAGTCTGGTAGATATGGTGGGACTATGTGAAGCCTGCCTCATTTTTAACCTTTTGCAAAATAACTCTGTAACTCCACTATGGATACATTGTAAAGGTCAACTAGGTCATTCTATTATTAGTAAGGAGTTATTATTTTGTTCCACTCTCCTCTTTCATCACCCATTGTTCCAATGTATTTAGGGAAATAAGTATCTCACATAACTACAATTTTTTCACCCAAGGGTGTGGCCCGGTGGTTAATGAAGTAGGTTGGGAATCTTGAGATTTCAAGTTCAAGTCACAGTGGAGGCAAAAATGCTAGGTGATTTCTTCCAATCTGTCTCAGCCTAGACAACCTTGGTGGACAGAATTGCTCAGCACCTCTGTGGGAGTTAGCACATACCTTGTGGAATTAGTCGAGGCGCATACAAACTGGCACAAATACGAGCTTTGGTCTTCTTAGGCGCCACAAATTAAATGCAGTTACATTATTTTGGTTTTTGGCGTTCTAACTCTCCCAGTTTATGTAGAGTAGTATGGATCTTTTGTTTTCTGTTCCTCCATAAATAGGCAAATGGTGAACTTATTGGCAGCTTTCTGATTGATAATTTTTCTAGATCTTTTAGATAACATATGCTTCAAAATGACTCATATTGGAAATAATACCTAGGTTGTTTACTAGGATTATCGCTGATTTTGATGAATCTCGGGATTACACTTAGGAATAATGAGATTTTTTCATAAATCTGTTTAACCTCAGATTTCTCCGAAACTGAAGAGCAACTCCATATCCATTTCGTTGCCAATTATTTTATCATTGACTCGGTCACTCTCTCTTTGAAACTCCAGCCTACTATCACCATTGAAATCTCTATGTTGTACTTCACTTAAGCCTGTGATCTCCCCTTCCGTCGATTCATAAGTTGATCTGCTATGCTCCTTACTTCCTTCATAACAACTCTTTTTTGTTTCGGATCCATTTCCCTGTTAACTAATCAAAATTTATGTTCTGATTTTTTGTTTATATGGATGTCGCATGCAGTTTTGACCATTGGCTTATTCGTAGAGATTTGAGTGGGAGTGGTGCATGCATTCTTTCTGTTTCTAAATAGTTTTCCGCAAATTGACAAGTTCAAACAACAAAATGAAAAAACTGATACTTGAAAGTACTCACACAGAAAGCAAATGGCAAAAGTTCCCTGAACCATCCTTTATTTTCATCAACTGGTCTTTGTTTACCATCCACCTCTTCTTGCAACTAGGATGGTAGATTTAGGAGGGTCTGAGTTTATTGCAGTTCCTGTTATGCTTCTAATGATACAGTTTGTGCTAACTGTGTTCTTTTGCTTTGTAGACACTGATCCTGATGTTTGATGTCTCAATGTTTTTGCGGCACAATTTTGCCCATGTTTGGTCTATTGCCCCTGCAACACTGGTATCTCTTGAAATGGGCTACATTTCTTCGGTAATGGTGACAGAATTGCTTAGCCCGCCTGTGGTACCATATCAGTCAATTGAGCATATTCGGCCATCCATATTACCAGGAATACAGAAGTTATGTCTTTCAGTGGATTATATTACTGACACCATGATCAGCACAATAACTAATAATATCAACTGTTTGACACATTTGGACCTTCGAGACTCGCCAATTATGGAACCAAGATTGGCGTTTGATCTTACCAATGCAGGTATACAACAAATTAATCTTCACGGGAGATTGAAACATTTGTCGTTGGTGAGAAGTCAAGAGATTTTCCCAGCTTACTTCAAGCGAGTTAATGATCTCGGTATTCTTCTTATGGCTGATAGATGCTCTGACATGGAAAGTATTTGTCTTGGTGGTTTTTGTCAGGTTACAGACACAGGTTTTAGAACAATTTTGCATTCATGTTCGAAAATTTTCAAGCTGAGGATCTATCATGGACCCCACTTGACTGATCTTGTATTTCATGACATTGCTGCAACTTCACTTACTTTGACACATGTCAGTTTAAGATGGTGTAATCTTTTGACGAACCATGGCATTGCACGACTGGTTTCCAATGGAAATCTTAGTGTGCTTGACTTGAGGGACTGTAGGAATATTGGAGATGAAGCCCTTCGAACCATAAGCAACCTTTCTGAATTGAAGGCTTTACTGATTGATGGTTCTGATATTAGTGATATGGGATTGTCCCATTTATCAAAAGGAGCAATGCGTTCGCTGGTATCATTATCCATACGAGGGTGCAAGAGACTAACTGACAATTGTATTTCCTTTCTCTTTGATGAATCTTCTAATTGTGAATTGAGAGAATTGGACTTGTCAAACATTCCAAACCTATCTGATGCTGGTATACTTTTGCTTGCAAAAAGACGTATTCCACTACTTGAGCTTAGAATGCGTCAATGTCCGTTGATAAGTGATACTTCAATTATGGTGTTAGCATCAATGAAGGTTGATGAAGAAGGATGGTACGGAAGCAGTTTACGGCTGTTGGATCTCTATAATTGTGGAGGTATAACTCAGCTTTCATTCCAATGGTTAAAGAAACCTTATTTCCCGAGATTGAGATGGTTAGGAGTATCTAGTAGTGTCAGCAGGGATGTGCTGGACGCTTTATCCAGGAATAGACCATTTCTGCATATAGTTTTTCATGGGGAGGAGCTGGGGATGACTGGCCAATGGGATAATTCAGATGATCTCTATATGCATGACTATGATGAAGTTGATGAGTTGGAGCAATGGCTTGAAGGAGAAAATGAGGGAGATGATGAAGACATTCAAGAAGCAGAAAACAACGCAGAGGTCATGCTGTAAGATGGCAACTGTTTTAAATAAATGTGTTATAAATCTAGTTTTGTATAAATTGTTATGATTCACATCCCTACTTAGCTCTACTGTTGTAATATTGTATGACAAATTTGATTCCTGAGTGTTGTATAGATTGTCATAATTTGCCTGTTATGTATATGGCTTGGCCTACCCTTGTAACAATCAGTTTCCTATGCTGAATGTTTGTGTTGGTGTATATCAGTTTGAATGGTTGGTTCAATTGTTCAAATAAAAGCTTTGATGTGGGAACAAGCTGAGACTCTTTGCATGCATTTGCTGAGCATCATCTACTGCACTGCTGCAAGGTGAGAATGTGAAATTGTCCACAAGTACATCTATCTTGTTTTGTTTAACAATTTGACCATATCTGTTTTTCTGTTTATCTGTGTATTTGTTGCTTGCTTTGGTTCCTGTCCATACAAAGTGGATTTTAGCAGAAAGACTGGCAGTTTGATGATAACTTGGTTGGCAGGATATCCTGTTCTTCACGAGGTTATGACACTGGAAAACAGTGGAATCTTGTCCTCCTGCATGTTTCCTATGGACCCTATCACATGGAATATTTGATGGTTGCATGGATATCCCAAGTGGCATTTTTAAGCCCAAAAATATACTCATAAAAAGTCGACGATCAATAAGTGGAAGGAGGGTTTTTTTTTTTTTTTAAACCAAATTCAAGGTTAGGGGTGTGTTTTTGGTCCTTTTTCGTTGGGTAAATTAAGTTAAATTTTATGTGTGGACAAAGTATAGAATTTTTAAACATGTAACATAAAGTCTGCCCAAAACAACATAACTTTTCAAGATGAACTTAATATGGTAATGTGAAATAATCAATAAAAACTTGCCCGCCCAGTGATGTGTTTGTATAGAAATTCTTAGTACTTATAGGTTAATTAATATGTATTTTCCATCACTAAATCATAAATTTACATAGTTGGGTGTAAACACTCTGAGCATGTGCTAATTGTTTATAATTAACTAAATTGCAATGACAATGCCAAAAACTTTTTTACAATGTTAACAGATATAACGTAAATACAGTTGTATGTTATTCCTTTTTTTTGTTTCTACATCTACTCCAATTCCTTATTTCTTACTTCTTAGCTTGCTAACAGCTTTGTAGCGCGACCTTTGTTTAATAATTACTACACCACTAAATACAATAATTTCGATTTTTCTAAAATTTTAACTGTTAAATAGAAATGGTGTGTTCGGTACAGAGAAGAAATGTAGTCCAATTTTTTTATGTTCAGATAATCAGAAATATTTTCTCTAGGAAGATTAGTTACTTAAAAATAGTGAAAATGACTTTCCTAATAGAAGTAGAAAAAATAAGTTCCACAAATGATATTCTATCTAAATTGTATCATCTTCATATTCACCACCCCACACACCCTACCCCCACCTCTCCTATTATTTGTCTAGGCTTTATATAAATATTTTTAGGATACTTTTTTTACTTACATTAACACAAGAAAATGAGTAAAAATCCACATATTTTTCTAAAAAACATTTTTCACGAAAAATATTTGATTTTATACCGAACATGGGAGACTCCGATTTGAGATGGTACATTGTGCCAAGATGAAGGTCAAAGTTTAACCAGTTATCGATCGTTCGACAACAAGTACATTGACCTCTCAAGATTATACCAACTCTATTTTAATGTATTACTATTTAATATGTGCAGAGCATTTGTCATTTCAGATAATCTAAAATAAAGAAAAGGCAGATATCTCATATTATTTTTAAACAATAGTTACTTTCAATTCCATTTTCCTATATTATCCTACTAAAGAAATAGCTACATGTCCAGATTCAGAAAAAAGACAAATATTAGATGTAGACACTATTCGTTAACTCTACTTGGTCTCTCAATGTTTGTCATACGAATAATGCAAAATAAATAAACAAAATAAACTGTTTACTTCCATTTTTTTAGCATAGATTTGATATTATTTTTTTGGGAGAATCTTAATTACTCGGTTGGTTAACAATTGGAACTTATAATGCCCTCTCCATTTCCCTTACCCTTATCTAAAAAAAAAAATTAAGTAGCTTTCAGACTCTTTTTAAGTCACGAATTGGTGAATCTAAAGTTTGTGGACCAAAAAAAATTACTCCACAAGATTTGAATTTACTAATTTGTCCAATAAAAAAAAATCTCACACAATTTGTGACACTATTATAGTATAAAGAGACATTTAGTTATAAGCAGGATTTTGGATTCCTTTGTCGACTACAACTAGTAGTAGTTAATCGGTTGATTAAGTTAATAATAATGTGAATAATTGTAAATCAAATGATAGTTGTAATAATGTCTAAATTCAATGAACTTAAGAAAATCGTCTAGATTCAATGAACAACACGATCTACATCCTTCTTGTTATGTTCAGGGTGTCGGGCCATGACATAATTGTACACACAATGGAAATAATTAACTACAAATTGTTACCTTGGCTTTAATTGATTGAGATAGAGAAAGCACCGTAAAAAACAATTAACGGGGTTTTGAGTTTATATACATCCAAATTGCTGTCTTAGCTGCAAGGAAGGAATGCCCAAGGCAGGGTGACAAGAGTGAAATAGTAACTTATTAATCCTTTTTGTAAAAAAAAAAAAAGAAAAAGTAAAACTTATTTGGTTTAAGAAATAAAGGAAGAAAACTAGATCTACAAATAGTAATTATTGAATTTTTTTTTTGTTTCCATGTCTAATTTTGTCAAAGAACATTTCCTTTTAATATTGATATAATCTTCCCATATGTGGGAGAAGAATTAAAAAGTAAATTAAAGAGAGCAATTGCTTGCTCCAAACGTGTATGATTTTTTAAAAAAATAATATTTTTTTAATGAATTATTTATTTGAAAGATTAGATCAAAATTTTCAAGGTGGAACCAAGCTAGCTATCCAAAATTTGATCACCTTATGACTTTGGCTTCTTTCATTGATTGATATATATATATCTATGCAAAATCAATTAAAACAATTGAATTTAGAGGGACCATTTATAAGCGCAAGAGACATGTGACCCCTGCAATAAATTACTAGAAAAATTTCCTTTCTTATAATCTTATCAAGATTGTCCAAAGCATATGAAACTAAAATTTAATTTATTGGTTGTGAGTTTCCAATAATCTGGTGAAATCAATGTGTGGACAATATATGACTGCCCATAAAGAAACATGACATTAAAATGTGGAGAATAGCTCAGAGGATATATATATATATATATGAAATGCTAAATGACCAGAAAATTTGGTCAGAATTTGGCCAGAAAATTTAAAAAGTCTATAGTATTCTTTTTATTTAAAGTTAAACTGATTTGTTTTCCATTTTTTAATTAAAATGTATTAAAGTTAAAAGGGTAAAAATGTTTAAAAAGGTAAAATAACATTTTTTAAAAATTTTCTGGCCAAATTCTGGCCAAATTTCTGGCCAAAAGGATTTTTCCTATATATAATGTGGTCCTTGTTTCCGTTTGTTTTATTACAGCTCAAACATACACATTGAAAATCTATAATACCATGCATGCCCAACTTGTTTCAACTGAGCATTTAAACACATGATAATGTATTCTTATAAGATATTTTTACCTTAATGCACGTGTTATTAAATAGGTAAAT
>JAJOOH010072206.1:0-23690 GCA_029582605.1 Solanum gracilifrons
CTAACTCTAAACAGGTAAGAATCGTTACCATTATAGTAGTTGTATCATGACCTTCTTTGATATACGCACAATCTATAAAATCGTAGTACAAACTCTAACCTCAATTGGTGCATCATTATTCTCATCATTTTCTAAGCATCCCATTCATGTTATGATAACTTAACTAATTGTAGTTTCCAAAGTTACAATATTAATTATCTAGCCATCCTTTTCATCATTCCACTTTCAATTGTTAAACCACTCTAAATATTGTATATATCACACAAGTATTATTCACTTTACTAGCGTAACTAACCTTACACAACCCCTTCAAATTGTTTAACATTCTAAATCTGACAACACATCCTTCCCATAAGTCTATCACTTCCACGTTTGTAACAAATCTAACATCCAAAACATATACACCACACCAAATACTCACATGAGAAACTACGCACGAGTCATCATATAAGTGAGAGTGAATGGAATAAAACGATAATAATCAAAACCAGATCAAGTACGCACGATAGAGATCTAAGAAATGAAGATTTTTCCTAAAAGTCACTATAGCCTCTCGAAGATAAGTATAGACGTCTCCGTACCGATCCTCGAGATTCTACTTAAACTCGGCTTGTACACACATGAGACCTATGAACCTAGGGCTCTGATACCATTTTGTCACGACCCAAAAATGGACGTGATGGCACTCGTCTTAACCCACCAAGACAAGTCAGCCTAAAATTCAACCATTACAATAAAATGCGGAAATTTTTATAATAAACTCAAAAATACCCCCAAAATTTGGTTGTCACGTGTACAAACCTCTAAAGTATTACAACTGATTTAAAAGAAAAGCACAAGTTTCAAATGACATTGTTTCTAGAATAGAACAAGATCATAATTAAGGAGAAAGAAGGTCCGCTGAAATGACAAGCAGCTACCTCACAAACAAACCTCCACAAGAAACTTCAGACAAGGAGAAGAGAAAATATCACAAAGATTCGGGCTAGTAACCTACAAAAAATTGTAGTAGCAAGGGGTGAGTACCAAACCACGTGGTACTCAACAAGTAAACCTCTAAACACAAGCAAATGAGATAGAATACGGGTACTCCTTACACCCCAACCGAACCTCCACAACTACAACATGCATAAAATTAGCACAACCTAACAGTTCACAATTCACATAGCACATATCTCAACAGCAACACTCTAACAATTACATATTCTCAACAACAAGCTCAATATTCACCAATCAAAGTTCCACAGAAAGGCACTCACAAGATTAGCAAAACACAATATCAAGTTCAATAATGATAAATATGTGCAATATAATGGAATGCAATGTCAAGTATAGTGATGCATGTCTGACCTAGTGATACACACCCGCTGTCTCTCAGTACGGGACCCATGGGGGACATATCTGTCCATGCATCCATCGCGGCGCGCGATACGACCCTCGATAATAGTAACCATTGCGGCGCGCGATACGTTCCTCGAAATTGTACATCCTCTTTAATTTCTTATCCTTTCTCAATTCACATAACACATGTCACAACCATGTCTCAGAACAATGCAGATGACATGTTCACACAAATAATGAGGAGATGACCATTTTCATAACATTGCACAATTCACAACAATATAACAGTGATACAACAAGCCTTTCAACCCAGTCTCAAACATCACACATCAACAATTAAACATATTGCCTTTTATTACCTCTTTTTCATCATTAGAAAATAATCAATATGTACAAGTCAACCCATCACCAAGTCTCATTACCCCCAAACACATATCACAAGGAAATACACGAATTCCATACACTTAACAAGAGTTTAGAAATTCACTTGCCTCAAATAGTCAGACAATCACTCAGAGACTTGAGTCTTCCCTTTCGTTGAACTTCCAACTCAAAGCAATCTATTCACATTAATAATCACAATAAGATTTCGAAACTAACCACACTCAAATTACTATAGGTCTAGCCTAGACCCAAAAACTCGTACCCAATCTATAAATCTAAACCCATAAAGGCAAACCTGGGATTTTATTAAAATCAGTTGACCCATATATACGTGGAGTCTAAATAAGTTTTAAGTTTTTGCTACACACTAATTAACCAAGCCTTTAATGAACTGACATTGTAACTTAAAATTAATAAAAATTTCTTTCTATGAATTTGCGTATTATACTTTAAGAGTAATAACTTATAACTCAGCTACTCCATATTCACCTAGATCAAGCAGAATCAGACACTAAATTCTCTTTATTTTAGAGGCTAATCCATCCTCAAGGAAACATCAATTAAGCATAAAAGAAATGGGTATAATAATATATCAACAGAGAAGAGAATTTCCTTAAAGTCTTAATAATATTTTGTTTCCTCAAACTTGTTCCCCTTAACTTTAATTCATAGCTGCTATATTATATCACTAAATCCCTAATGATATGCTCATAATTACACCGTCATTATGCCCATTATTGTCCAATAACACTAGTCCTCAACAAATTGATTTTTTCTTCCTTCATCCATTTAGTATATACGGCAAAACAGTTATTGAAAGTATAGGTATTATACATATTAAAGGTTGAAGCTTAAGGGGGCTATTATTACCTGGTGGTAGATCTCGTGCCAATGGCGCAACAGGTAAATCATCTCGATCTAGTTTTTCTTTTTCTTTTCAAAAATAATTATGTATTAAAACTGATAAACCCTACTAACTTATTTCTAATACATGGGGCTAATGACATAGGGTTTTAAATAAATAATCACTTTAGCCCATTAACTGACAATTATCTACAATTACCCATCAATTAATTAACTCAAGTTAAATGAATAATCTAAATTTCCAAAAATGACCTTTTGGGTCATTACAATAGCCTTAAGAATTTTCGTTTAAATTCATAGTGAGCTTGATTTGGGTGTTGTAATTGTTCCACTAAAATTTGGCCAAACACATATACAGACCTTTAAACTTGTCCCTAAATTTCATTTTGGCACTCCAACTCAACCTTATTCCATTTTAACCCTTTAACTCCAATTTTTATGTTTCATTTTGGCACTTCTAAGTGATGTGGCAGTGTGTGTGCATCACACTTTTTCTAAGAGAGTGAAAAACAAAAAAATAAATATTTCTTTTTTAAAAAAAAATTAAAAAAATAATATTAACCCTTCAACTCAATATGTGGTGTTATTTAATTTAATTAATTGTTTTAAAAAGAAAATCTACACACTTTTATCGGTTATTTTTCACAGAATAATGTACAGAAACTCTAAAAAAAATAAAAAAAAATTGTTACTTTTTTTAAAAAAACAAATCAATGATCTTGCGTCAATTTGATTTTTTTTACAATAATTCGGATAAACGACGATTCTTAAAACGCAAAATTTCAGTTGAAGAGCATATATAGAAATAAAAAAATGATAAAATTAGTATTTTGTGTTTAAATGGTACAAAAAAATAGAGTTGAAGGGTTAATTTTTTTATTTTTTTTTTGGTATTTCACTCTCTTAGAGAAAGTGTGTTGCACACACTCTACCACATCACTTAGAAGTGTCAAAATGAAACATAAAAATTGGAGTTAAAAGGTTAAAATGGAACAAGGTTGAGTTGGAGTGCCAAAATAAAATTTAAGGACAAGTTTAAGGGTCTGTGTATATGTGTTTGGCCCTAAAATTTTGATACCTTATGCATTGGCTGTACAAGGATTTGGACAGTAATCGGTCGAATAAGGCATAACAAAATAATTTCCCACAAAGAAACTTATTTTGTGATTATTATTATATTATTATTATATATGGTATTTATTTATTGAAAAAGGCATCACTTTGGCACTAAATTAATGGCGGATGTACATAGTATCCTTTGTCTTTTAATTTTGTTTAAAAGATGGTGCCGTCGTTCAGTGTTACTTGATTTCTGTTTTACTAGAAAGAATTTGTTATGCGGGCATTGTTTTTGTAATTTTGCATAAAAAGATAACAAGATTATATAATTAATAAATGATTACCATTAAGTGGTTTGTTTATTTGAAATTATTAGAATTTCTTGATTTTTTTTTTATATGTGACACTACAATATATTAATTGGGAATTATGATTAATAAATAGAATTTACGAAAGTGATTTATTTATTTGAGACATTAGAATATCCTTAATGTATCATGTGTATAAATTGTCGTAAGTGATATTGGTGGTGAACATTTATTTACATGAATGAAGATTTATCTTTATATGCTAGTAATACTTAATTAATTCATGAGACGAGATATCAAGATTTTCACTCAGAATAAGCAACATAATATCTTGAATTCTCAGATGTATTAATTGAAAGGACAATTTGATATAAGGAGGTGTTGTGTGTCTTAGTAAAAGAAACAACACAACATATACCTCGTGCTCATGGGATAATTATTAAAAGAGAATGAAAATTTAAATCATATATTTTTTTTTATCTTTAACTATGCATAAAACGATTAATTTTCAAATTTGGTCATAGTTTAGGTGGTCATGAATTTTATGATCTCCGGTTGACTTGAAATTTGATGGTTCCATTTAAAATCGTTTAGATGGGTTTTAGATAGGTTGTCAGATTAAAATTTGAATTGAATATGATAAGGTCATTCTTTATGTCAGTTATGTTTATATTAAATTTGGAATATAGTTACCCATGGTGATTTAACATGAATTGATATATAATAAGAATGTATGTCATATTGGTTTTGATTCCTAAAGATGCTTAAATAACTTGAAATTGAATTTGGTCATAGATTTGGAAATAAATATTTTTATAGACTCCAATTTACCTGAAATTTGATAAGTTCATTGGTAACAGCCTAGTAAAAAAATACTCATTGCTATGTGGATATAGATGTCGAGGTCGTTAAAATGATTTTAATGTTGTTCTTTGGAATTGAAATGTGATTTAGTACGAACGTCATCCTTTATATTTGTTTTATTTATGTTATATGTGGTACATGATTACACGTGATGAGTTAACATGAATTGATATATGATAAGGATGTAGATCTGGTTATTTTTCCTTAAATCGTTTGAATCTGAATTTGATCATAGTTTTGGACATAAATATTATTTTTGAACTCTGATTGATCTGAAATTCGATAGGTTCATCAGAAATGATCAAATTTAAAACATTCATTGTTATGTAGTGATTTGGTAATTTGAGGTCGTTCAGATGATGTTTTTTAGATAATTTTTGTAGCTTGAAAAATTAATTTTATCAAAAAAATTACTCGACTATGATATAGTGATGATAGAGTTTATTTTCCATGGTCTTCATGATTCAGTTTTAGTGAAGTATTAAGTTCATGTGTTGGCTTAAACCTTCCTCCCTATGAGATGAAATTAATACAAGTCATTAAAGTTTGATCTCTAGTTTTGATTATCTGTATTGACTCTCCTAAACTGAGTAATATTTGATTGGATCAATGGATCTAGCGATAATGATATTCATTTGACTTAAATTAAATTATACACTCCATTTGAGTTAGCTTTTGTTCAAAATTTGTTGAAGTGAATATCTGACACCACATATGTATGTTGCATGAGTAGCTATTTTTTAATTAAAATTTAGTGTTCAAGATGCATGGATATCTATGTGGTGTGGTTTGAATTTTCGTATTCAATGCATTCATAACATGCTGATTTTTGGAAAATAGTATTCAGATAAAGTAAATAGTTTTTAGAATCTTGTTCTTTATTCTTGATTTGTGAATCTATTTCACAAATGATGATATGTGTCATGCGATAAAAAAATTTGAACAAGAAAATTTTAAATTCTATTTTGACCATATAACGTTTTCAACCAAATTGATCATAGTTTTGGAATTCAAAAAATAAAGAACTCTGATTGATCTAAAATTTGGTAGATTCATAAGAACGACCT
Organism: Solanum gracilifrons; assembly: GCA_029582605.1. Lineage (NCBI taxonomy): Eukaryota > Viridiplantae > Streptophyta > Magnoliopsida > Solanales > Solanaceae > Solanum > Solanum gracilifrons. The sequence goes on from JAJOOH010072206.1 coordinate 5,888, forward strand.
ACTAAGAAATTAATTTTTTTTGGATCGTTATATGAGTTTTTGGTCATATTTGATTAAATAGTAGTGAAGTATTAGTTTTATATGTTGGCTTAGAACTTCCTCCCTATTGGATGAAATTGATACAAGTCATTATGTATTTAATCGTCTAGTTTTGATAATCTGTATTAACTTTCCTAAACTGAGTAATATATTGGATCAATGTAACTAGAAGATTTTCACTTGACTTAAACTAATAGTAGACTCTCCATCTGAGTTAGGCATGTATACATTTATGGAGTGAATAATCGGTCATTGTAGATGTGTATTGCAAGAGTAGTTCTCCAATCCCATCGATTGGCTATTCGAGATGCATGAATATATATGTATAAATGAGCCCTGAATTTTGTTATTTAGGATTATTCGAAATATTATGATCTATTTAATGTATTATATCTCATATTCTCAATAGACTTTACGCACCCACTTAGTACTACTTATGCTTTTTTGGTAGAGATAAAATATTAATTCAAAGAATGCATTGTACATGTACCTTATGTTAGAAGGAATTATTCTCAGTTTCTAACTAGATAAGAGATGAGTATTTAATATATTTGTTTGTAACTCTCCTATCATTGAGTTTGATGAATATTTTATTTCTTATGGTATATTGATGCGTGATTCTTTTATTAATATTATCTCTCATGAATTGAATTATATTAAGCTGTCTCATAAGGGAAAATAGCTTTTAAATTGAATGAAATCTATCTATACATTAGTGTCTAAGTCATTTATTCTGAATATAATTTCAAGGTTGGTTAATGAATGGACATAACGGTTCATTGAAAGTGAAGTCACTACCAACATGTGAGTCTTGTTTAGAAGGAAAATGACTAAGAGACCTTTCCTCTTAAAAAGGAAAAAGAGGTAGTGATAAGTTATAATTAATCTATTCTGATTTGTGTAATAAATGAGCACTTGGGCAAGAGGTGAATTTGAGTATTCTGAGTTTTCAAGAAGGTTACTCATGATATGAATATAATTTTTGGTGTTTTGTAAGTCTAAATGTCTTGATAAATCAAAATATTTAAGACACATGAAAATAGCATCATGAAAAATATATAAAGTCACTGCAATCTGATTGTAGTGACATAAACCTCTATGCAGAGCTCATAAGTCACTTATCTTATAGAATAATTGCATTTCAATTTTCTACACCAGACACTCTATAATAGATTGGTGTAGAAGAGAAAAGAAGTAGATTCTTATGAAGATGATAAGATTAATTATTGACTCATTATTAGTTATTTTGTTTCTTTTGGGATAGATTCTAATAACTACATATCACATTCTGAATTTAATTTCTTTCAAATCAGTACCTTGAACAACTATAGAACTAGTTGGATTTGACGTAAGTCTAATCTATGGCATATTCAGTTATAGGATTGTCCAGCACATGTGCTGTGTGGGAGAATAAGAAAATTTAAATTAAGAACGGAATGTGTGTGTTAATTGGATATCCTAAAGAATGAAAGAAGGTTTATTATAGTGTCCTAAAGAAAATAAGGTAATTGTTAACACAACTATCTAATTTCTAGAAAAGGATCATTTAGTAAACCATTTCCTAGAAATAAACTAGTTTTACAGGAGTTGAACAAAGAAATAACAAATAAGTCAATCGTAAATTCAGATGCTCAAAAACAGCTAATTGGTATGTCAAAAATGGCGTTTACTGCATTTAAGTAGTGGGGGAAACGTTACTAGACATAAGAAAACTACTACCTCTAGTAGTGGAAGTGATGTTGAGCAAATTGAAGAACACTACATGAAAAGTTGTTAATATTTCAATATCGAAAGATTTTGAAGAAAATATTAAAACTCAAGATCATGTGATTATGTAGTAGTGGGAGAATCATAACGAAGATTGATTTGTTTTGTATGATTGAGAGAACTTTTATGATAGATCTCCTAAAAAGAAGTACACTCTTGGAAGGTTTCATGAGAAGCTCTCTCAAGATTTAGTACAAAATCGATTTGTTACGACAAAGCACTACTAGACAAAATTGCCTTAGAAAATAACTTGGTAAATTTCTTTTGATAAGAAATAAAGGAATGCTTGTGAAAGTTGTAAATGCATAGTTAAGAGTCTAAGTGGAGATTGTTAGGGTATATACTATTAATCATGTGTTTAGACATAGCATTCTTATAATTTTCAAGAATAAATATCTAAGGGGGAGATTGTTAGGGTATATACTATTAACCATGCATTTAGATATAGTACATTATAACAATTGTGATAGTTAAAAGTCTAAGTGGTAGATTGTTGGGATATATACTATTAATCATATGTTAAGAAATAATATTTATTATAGAATAAATATTTGTTCAATTTTAATAGATCATATATTCATTTATGGTGTCTTTTACTTATATTGTAGATGATTTAGTGTGTAGAGTTTTAGCTTATACACAGAGGATTAAATCATCGGTTCTTATAAGTATAAAGTTTTTTGTTCACAATCTAGGATGGAAATTGGACATGTCATCGGTACGATTGTAGCACAAGATTATATGTATTTTATCTTGATTATGGGAACGGTATAGTTCCAACTTCTTGTGCTAGTGCATTTTGTATGTATTGAACAGAACCAAGTAGAGATAGTTGTTTTAGACTGGCTTACAAAAACATATTCTCTAAACTATTAAATGAACTTATATTCTTAATCTGATATAACTATTATGATCTGTATATATTAATTATCGTTTTGATTTATTAAAAAGTGAGATTCTAAGATGGATAAATATGCCAGGTAGATTGGATAAATATAATATATATTGGTGAAATAATAAGTTAGTTGATGGAATCGATGTCTCGCTATAGAGATTGATTGATATGCCTTTTCGAGAAACTTATAAGTTTTCATCGTGTCAAACCTTGCAAGTGGAGTTATGAATCCGACACATGAAATAAGTTAAGTAGTTCTCTAAAGAAAATTAATCATTGAATTAAATTTGTCAGTAATTTAATTTATTGATTAGTATCTGTAATCTTAACATGGAGAATTACATAACTGTTTAATGGAAAATTATGAAATATAAATAGAGGAGTGCAATTACGAATTTTTAGTGGAATGATTTGTAATTTATTATGGTAAGAATTAATTATTTGGAATTATTTCCATAATAGGAAGCCTCGGTAATTAGTTCTATGGTCCCTACAGTGCACATATTTAACTAGAACTCAGAATCCTATTTCTAAGGAAAAAGTAGAGGAAAAACGTTAGTTTTGTTTTAACAAAGACGAACGTGTGGTTTTCTTGTTTTCAAGAAAAACTAGGTTTTCTTCTCCTTTTTGGATTGGGAAGAAATATCTATAAGTAGGGATTCTCCTAACCTAGAAAGTGTAATTAATTTTTCTATTCGATACTTGCCTACCCAAGTATTGAGAGAGTTCGTATGTGAATTCGGGATCACTGTAGAAGACCATAGATGTTGTAGATTCGCTTGAAGGTCGTCTAACTTATGGATTCGCTTGAAGGTATTTGCTCATGCTTCAAGAGGTATTTATCAAATTAAATTTCAGAAAGTTTATGTGTTCTAGCATAAACAATATTGGTTATCTATTATTAATGTAAGCAGTATGATTCTGGTATGCTTCCGCTGTGCATATAGTTTCCAACACCTGCCACTTTATTTTTCTCCTTCCAACTGCGATTCTAGCTTGTATTTTCATTTGAATCAGAATCAACTTTATAATTCTATAAATCCTTTGCGAGTGCATCCAAACGAGCATTTATTGCTTCTTGCCTTGACAAATTGGTTGCACGTTCTTCGTGGAGCAAGTTCGCCACTTATGCTAGTTTATGTTGAACTTGGTCTCCCATAACTCTCGATTCTGATACCAAGTTGTTATGGTCTCCTGTTACGAATCTACTTATGGGAAGATGCAAGATAAAATCTGAAGTTTTCTTCCTACGATCTATGGTGCTTGCTCATTAAGAGAAAACCTGCAATCTCTTAAGTTAATTGACAATTCCTTTATATAATATTTGTTATTTTTTATTCAATTAGCACCTCACACTCTCCCTCAATTTTGCACTATTAGGGATTAGATTTGTATGATTTTAAAGAGCAGATCTACTATATTCGCTAATTCAACAATGAGAAGCAAGAACTATGGACCAAAAAGTAATCATGTCCTTGTATATATACAAATAAGGACTAGATTTTCTACTCTTTCCTAATCGTTGGTTCGTACTAATCTATTTTTGTAGTGAATATTACTACCTTTGGCATTCTTCCATTAACACTGCTAGTCCATCTAGTAAAATTTATTTTGGCATCATGTGTAACACCTTGGATTTCAAAAAGAGTTAAAGAGAGGTTCATTCAAGTCAACCATCAGTTTCTAGTTGGGTCAACTTCAATCGACCATATCTTTTACCACATAAACAGTTAGGTGGCTCATGACCTATCAAATTGAAGATATTTCAGTCTTCTTTCCAATGCCACCAAGTTTTCTTAATTTTGTGCTTGGAGTAAAAAGTTATTCCCGTTTCAGTGAAGTCTCTTCGTGTAAGGCATTTCATTCATTTTAGGAAAGAATATTTTGGTCTTTTCCTTTTCCCACTAGGAGTAACACGTTTTTCCTCACCCAATTAAGGGTCTTATCAGACGCTAAGTTGCTTTTTCACATTCCTAAACACTCAAAAAAATAAGAGAAGAGTTCAAGAGGAAAAAGAGCTAGGTTTTGAGCGTTCGTCAAGATCATGTCGATTTTTACCAAGAACATCATTCTTTCCAGGTATGTAAGGCTTCTCACAGTGTTGAACTTGTTCGTCCTCACGTCATACATCTAATTTATCCATGAAATCATTGTATTCAAAGAGTTCTTGAGTAGTTCTTGACATTGTTCAATTCTTGAACAATGGAGATTGCTAGTTCTTGTGGGTTCTGAATCTCTAGTAAACGTTGGGTTTCCCAAAGGGATTAAGCTTAATTACTCATGTATTCGTGTTGAGTTTGAAAATCGAAAAGATTTTAGGAGAATTTCCCCATTCTAAACTAGTTAGGACCTTGTTTTGGCTTGAAAAATTCGTTAGATTTTCTAGGTATAAGGGGTGTCGCGGCGCGCCACCCATAGTGCCTAGGCGTTTGCTCTGTAGATTGGGCATGCATCCCACGCCACTCAATATGTCCCAAACATTGTTTAGTAGTTAGGGGCAGGCACCCTATGCGTGCACCAGGGTTTCCTGGTCCTTTTTCTTTCCATGCTTCATTCTGGACGTGTCCCTTTGAGTCGTGATTACATTCTCTTCTTTGAATTAACATCCATAAACTCCATTAATCTTTGAGAATTCCTACATGTTCAAATCACATGTCATAAATTACATTTTGAATGAAACTGAGTTTAAGAGGAAAGTTCAAGAAGTCTTTTCGAGTCATTTTGAGGATTTTTTTGTAATCGACAATGGTTTTGAACTAAGTTTTGATGAAGTAAATATGAGAAATGAGAAGAGTTGTTTTGATGTTTGGGAAATGATGTAAGGGAACAAAGTATTCCAAAAAGTAATACGTTTACATTTGTTGGAATGTATGCGTCCTCTAGCTACGATAGGACAAGGTCCTTACCACAGTAATGATAGACAAAGAAGATACTAAAATAAAAGATAGCACACACAACTTTACGTGGAAACTTCCTTGCTCAAGGGAGTAAAACCACGACCTGTCTCACAGGATTTTCAAACTATTTTTACTATTCTTCTCAAACAAAAGTAAAACACAGTTTACAACCATACAAGTGATTAACCTCCTAATCTCTATTCTAAGTAATACAAACTATTACTTAATGAGCCAACGCGATGCATGCATTGCCAACTATACTAACCCTCACTGATTAATATAGAATTTTAACATAAGACACAAAGTTACCCTCAACTAAGTTCTTACAGTGATTCATACAAGTTTTGAAACGTTTCTAACACAAGTGAAACGAATCTTACAATGTAAGCACAAATACAAGCAATCAAAATAAGAGCAGGTTCAGGAAGCAAATCGCCAGTCTATGAGGTCCCTTGCTGTTTTGTTGAAGCTTGAATGTTCTCTCTTTGAATAAATAATCTAATTTATTGTTTGTGATGTTGAATATATCAATCATAAAGAAGTATTAACCGTTGGACAAACAACCTCGTCCATTTTGATTGGTATGGTACTCTGACGACCTCATCAACATCTGACGCGACAGCTTTCTAGCTGTATTTCACATGGACCTGGATGAGCAAACTCTGCAGAGGACCAGGTCCCTGCATTTGTGAGGAGATCATCAAAACATCTGGGAACAGTAATACTTATCATTTCCCCCCTTTTTTATGACAAACAAACTGCCTCACATAAGTTTAACATTCATTCAAAGTTCATTAGTTCCCCCTATCAATAGTATTCCCCCAGGTTTCAGTTCCCCCGTCAGTTTCCATTTTCAATAAACTCTAATTTAACAACAGTTTACAATCATTCCCCCTTTTGACATCATTGAAAAGGAGTAGTAGTAAACATATGCAAGTTGCATGCAAAACGTTAGGTATTTAGGGCCATGTGCCACACAATACAATCAAGCGAAAATAGAGAAGATAAAAGCATACAAGACATGGAAAAAGAGATAATGTCATTAGATCACTTATGTTGACCACAGAAATCAGCCAAACCAGTACACTTTGCCACTAGAGTAAGATAGAGAGACTTAAGAACTAGGTCACATAACACATTTAGGACAGAGGGGGGAGGGGGTTAAAGGATTTCAATAGCAAAGTCATGCGCTCATTAGCATCGACATGAGCTTGAATGATTTGGTTGTTAAAAGACTAAACTTCCTCATTGAGTGAGGCATTTGTCTTCAGCAGCTGTGCATTTTCAGCTCTCAACTTTTCTACTTCCTCCTATTCCACAGAACTGGTACCAGGTCCCTTAGACATAGTCTGCTGCATCTGAGCCTTAAGTCATGCAATCTCAACCTCTTTTGCATTCAAGGTTACAGTATGATCATTCAGCCCCCACTTGAGAGATGCTTGTTGCTCAAGAAGATCAGACACATGGGACTTACCCTTAACCTTTCCCTCAGCACATTCATATTCCAAGAGAGTTGCAGGGGAATACATCTGCTTGACAGTACCAGGTACTCCTCTTCCAAGAGGTACTTCAAAGTGGTTTAACACATGATTCAGCAGATATCCATACGGTATGTCATGCTTGGCATTCTTCCAAGTCATCACTCTTGTGCATTTGTTCAAGCATGATTGCTGGAAGATTGATGGCTTCTAGTTCATCCAATTTTTCCATGAGGAACAAATACGCAGCAAATGCTACTGTTCTCTTCTCACTCCTTGGCACCAAGACCTTATTGATGAACTAAAACGTCAACTGATATTCTCTTAAGAGGAATTTCTTGGGTCAACCAGCACGTTTTATATCCCCACGCTTGGTAGCCCGTTCAGTAAACTCACTAGCAAGTTTGTAACCTTCAATGGAACTAATCCCTTCAGATGGAACACTCAAAATGATTCCCAGACTCTCTTTATTCAGATAAATTTTGACCTTTTTAACTTTTGTCCATATCCCTCCATCATTGAGAAGCTCCATCTTATAGTAAAATTCCCTCACTTCAGGCTCATGTAGATAAGGTGCTGGAGCTTCAAACAGGTGTTCCCAACTTTGCAATGACACAGAATCAAAAAGAGTAGACATACCATATTCTCTGAGGATTTTTGGATCAAGCACCCTCTCATTCAACACCTTTTGCTTCTCCATTTCTGCAATGCACTCTTCCTTAGTTAACATTTTGTCCTCTATTGGCTTATGAACAGACGGACCTAGTCCCTTTACTGGTTTTGGTTTCCCAGGAGCCTTTTTAATCACCTTGTCCTTCTTCACTTGTGATTTCTTCACTGACTTAGGACCCCTTTTAGCTTTGACCTGTTCAACTTCTGCCTCATTATTCCATTTAGCCACAGCTCTAACAATTTCATCAGAATCTATCTCACTTGACCCTAGATGTAGAGGTGTTGAGGTATGTTCCTCAGTAGGCCCATGACCATCCATTTTTCGTCTCCGATTTCTCTTCATTTGGACCTCGTTTGCCGCCAAAGCATCTCCCATTAATTTATGAGTCTCACCTCTGGTAACATATCTTATTTTTCTTCCTCATTTGGTCTGAGAATACACCATTTTTCCTTTTTCCCTTCTTTTTTCTTTTCCTTTCAAACTCATTAGGCTTATCGTCAAGTTTAGCCTCAGGCACAACATCAGCTGCTTCCGGATCTGAAATTTTCATATTCACAACATTTTTCCCTCGAACCCCTTTTTTATGCCAAACTAAAGGAGTGTCTTCTTCCTCTTCCTCCTCCTCCTCACTGTTAACATCAAATGATTTAGGAGTTTGGTTGAACACAAGTTGAGCACTATGAGGGACCTGTTCTGGTTATCTTAACTCTTGTTCCAATAAAGATGGTTGAATGTCTCCTCTAAGAGAGGCCAAACTTTGGACTGCCACCAATTCCTCTACCGCTGCTAAAATATTGGATTTTCTACCATTGCCCTCAGGCAAATCCCCTTCAAATAACCACTCAGACATGGTAGATGACATAACCTAGGACACAACTTTTAGATCTTCAGAGGGTTTCTCAAGAGTGGACTTCATAATGCACTGGGCCTCGGAATTTTGGGAATTTTTACCGGATACAACTAAAATTGGAGAACAAGGCAAAATTTCCCCAGAGTTGAGTACAGGAGACGCCACCACTTCAGTATGGGGTGTGACAAATTCAGCAGTCTCACCGACCCCAGAGACTGGTGTGGACGGAGATTCTTCTAGGGGAGGAATTGAGAAATTGAATGAATTGGGAGTTTCAATTCTTTGCGAGAGAGGGAGCTCGAATGAGAAGAAGAGTTAGACATTTTATTTGAGAGAGGAGAGGAAGATTAAAAGAACGATGAAGGAATTCAAGGGAGAATAGGAAGAATTTGGGATGTTTGGATACTCTCAAAAAGTTGTATTTAACGGGGTATCGGGTCTCCAAACAGTAGCGACTCTTGGTTATAAAGAGAAAGGACGTTTGAAAATGACACACTAAATGGGGGAAGACACATAGAAGTGACCGTTGATAGAAAACTATGTAGTAAAAAGTGATACTAACATTTAGGGGACCAGGTCCCTCTCTAAAGATAGCCCTGCTTGTCTGATTAGATCTTCCCTTCAGCCAACATTACATGAGTGTGTACCTATTCCGGTGATCTTAACTCTTGTTCTAACAGTGTTGGTTGAATATCTCCTCTGAGAGAGGCCAAACTTTGGATTGCCACCAATTCCTCTATCGCTACTAAAATATTGGACTATGTACCCTTGCCCTTAGGAAAATCCCCTTCAAATATCGCTCAGACATGGTAGATGACACAGCCTTGGACAACACTTCTAGATCTTCAGAGGGTGTCTCAAGAGTGGACTTCACAATGGATCGGGATTCTTTACCGGATACAACTAAAATTGGAGAACAAGGCAAAATTTCCCCAAAGTTGAGTACAGGAGACGCCACCACTTCAGTATGGGCTGTGACAAATTTAGTAGTCTCACCGACCCCAGAGACTAGTGTGGATGGAGATTATTCTAGGGGAGGAATTGAGAAATTGAATGAACTGGGAGTTCAATTCTTTGGGAGAGAGGGAGCCTCGACGGAGAAGAAGAGTTGGACATTTTATTTGAAAGACGAGAGGAAGATTAAAAGAACGATGAGGGAATTCAAGAGAGAATAGGAAGAATTTCGGATGTTTGGATACTCTCAAAAAGTTATATTTAACGAGGTATCGGGTCTCCAAACAGTAGCGACTCTTGGTTATAAAGTGAAAGGACGTCTCAAAATGACATATTAAATGGGGGGAAGACACGTGGAAGTGACCGTTGAAAGAAAACTATGTAGCAAAAAGTGATACGAACATTTAGGGGACCAGGTCCCTCTCTATAGATAGCCCTGCTTGTCTGATTAGATCTTCCCTTCAGCCAACATGACATGAGTTTGTACCTGTTCCGGTGATCTTAACTCTTGTTCTAACAGTGTTGGTTGATTGTCTCCTCTGAGAGAGGCCAAACATTGGACTGCCACCAATTCCTTTGTCGCTGCTAAAATTTTGACTTTGTACCCCTTGCAGGGGGGCTGCGTATAGCATTCTAAGATCTTCCCTCAAGCAAATCCCCTTTAAATAACGGCTCAGACATGGTAGATGACATAGCCATGGACACAACTTCTAGATATTCAGAGGGTGTCTCAAGAGTGGACTTCACAATGGACCGGGCTTCGGAATTTTGGGACTCTTTACCAGATAGAACTAAAGTTGGAGAACAAGGCAAATTTTCCCCAGATTTGAGTACAAGAGACGCCACCGCTTCAGTATAGGGTGAGACAAATTCAGCAGTCTTACCAACCCCAAAGATTGGTGTGGACGGAGATTCTTCTAGGAGAGGAAATGAGAAATTAAATGAAATGGGAGTTTCAATTTCTTGGGAGAGAGGGAGTCTCGAAGGAGAAGAAGAGTTAGGCATTTTGTTTGAGAGAGGAGAGGAATATTAGAAGAACGATGAGAGAGTTCAAGGGAGAATAGAAAGAATTTGGGATATTTGGTTTCTCTCAAAAAGTTGCATTTAACAGGGTATCGGGTCCCCAAATAGTAGCAACTATTTGTTTTAAAGTGAAAGGACATCTGAAAATGACACAATTAATGGGGGGGAAGACACTTGGCAGTGACCGTTTACAGAAAACTGTGTAGCAAAAAGTGATACTAACCTTTGGGGGACCAAGTCCCTCTCTATAGATTGCCCTGCATGTATGATTAGATCTTTCCTTCAGCCAACATGCCATGAGTGTGTACCTGCAGTAACGTACCAGATGTGAATTCACAAACGATAAGTAATACAACTTGTATAGATACCTTCCCTCCCTATCCTAGTCAAAAAGAGATGTCTCATGCAAGCTTGTTCTGGAATCAAGTGATCTTGTGCATCCCCAACTTCAGTATGTTCTTGACGAAGTTTTCTTTGCTCAATGCCTTGGTGAAAATATCAGCCACTTGATCTTTTTTTTTGCAGTACCTCATCACCACATTGCTTTTCTCAACATTGTCCCAAAGAAAGTGGTGTCTCACATTTATGTGTTTGGTCGTCTTATGCTGGACAAGATTCTTGGCCAAGTTCATTGCACTTCTATTGTCGGATATTATAGGAATAGTATTTATGAGAAAACCAAAGTTTTCGAGCTGCTACTTGATCCACAAAAGCTAGCACATCTTGATGCAGCAGCCACATATTTTGCTTATGCAGTAGATAAAGCCATTGTATTTTGCTTCTTGGTGCCCCATGAAATCAGTGATGACCCTAAGAAATGCGCCATGCCTGAAGTGCTTTTTCGATCAACAAGAAAACCTGCATAGTCAGCATCAACATATCAAATTAAATCAAAGGAGTCACCAGAAGGGTAGAAGAGGACCATGTCATGTGTTCCCTTCAAGTATCTCAATATTCGCTTGGCTACCTTAAAGTGTGATTCCTTTGGAGCTGCTTGGAACCTGGCATACATCCCTACACTTAAAACTAAATCTGGCATATTGGCAGTGAGATAAAGCAGTGACCCAATGATTACCCTATACATGGTCTCGTTAACATCGGTCCTTCCTCATCCATATCAAGTTTGACGCTTGTTCTCATGGAGTGTCAAGAACCTTAGCCTCGAGCATGCTGAACTTCTTAAGCAATTCTCTTATGTACTTCTCTTGGCATATTGATGTACCCTGAAGGGACAATTTGATTTGCAATCCCAAGAAGAATGTAAGCTCCCCCATCATGCTCATTTCAAATTCGCTACTCATTAAGGCTGCACACTCTTTGCATAGTGAATCTGAAGTAGCTCCGAAGATAATATCATCTACATATACCTACACAATTAACAGCTCCTAACTTCTGGACTTCAAAAACAAGGTGTTATCAATTTTACCTCGCTTAAAACCATTTGCTAGGAGGAATTTTGACAAGCGCTCATACCAAACTCTAGGAGCATGTTTAAGACCATACAAGGATTTATCCATTTTTTAGCACGTGGTTTGGTAGATCAGCATCCTTAAAACCTGGGGGTTGTTTTACATATACCTCCTCTTTCAGGTACCCATTCAGGAAGGCACTTTTGACGTCCATTTGAAACATCTTGAACTCCATGTAAGTAGCAAAAGCTATTAAAATTATGATGGCTTCCAATCTGGCTACAGGTGCAAATGTCTCTTCATAGTCAATCCCTTCCTCTTTATTATACCCCTTTACCACCAATCTTGACTTGTTTCTAGTAATGATTCCATGCTCGTCAAGCTTGTTTCGAAAGACCCATCTAGTCCCTGTGATGGTTCTGTTGAGAGGTCTGGGGACCAAGTGCCACACTTTGCTCCTTTCAAACTGATGAAGTTCTTCCTACATTTATGTTACCCAGTCAGCATCCTTTAAGGCCTCTTTGATGTTCCTGGGTTCGATAGTGGATAGGAAGGCTGAATACGCAACTAGATTCCTTGTTTTAGATCTAGTTTGGATTCCAGAGTCAAGTGGAAAAACAAGATTGTCCAGAGGATGAGAAGATTGATGTTTCCATCCAGACTTTGTTGTTATCTCCTCTTCAAGATCAACAACAGATTTATCTTCTTCAGGCTCTTTGTTCTGTGAGTCGTCCTCCTGAACTGCACCAGAGGGACCATGTTCCTCTGTGGGTTCTGCATTGTTTCCTTCCTTTGAAACCTATTCATGGCCAGGAGTTTGGATTACCCTATCTTGTTGACCCTTCATCAGTTCCTCCAATTCAATGTCTTTATTATGTTCAGCTTTGTACTTATCATCAGATTCATCAAATATCACATGCATACTTTCTTCAACACACAGAGTTCTTTTATTGAAATTTTTGTATGCCTTGCTGGTAGAAGAATATCCAACAAACACCCCTTCAGCACTTCTGTCATCAAACTTGCCAAGATCATCATTTCCATTGTTCAACATAAAGCATTTGCAACCAAAGGGCTTCAGATGAGCAATTGAAGGTTTCATGTCATTCAGCAACTCATACGGGGTTTTCTTGATTACTGACCGATGAGACATTTGTTTGTAACATAGCTGTGTTGACTTCTCCTGCCCAAAGGTTCATTGCAAGTCCTGAGTCAATCAACATGGTTCTAGAAATATCCACCAAGGTCCTGTTCTTCCTCTCCACAACCCCATTTTGCTGAGGAGTTCGTGGTGCAGAGAACTTGTGATGAATTCTACTTTCAGCACAAAAGCCTTCAATTTGATTATTTTCAAACTTTGTACCATGGTCTGATATGATGCTTGCAATTTTGCAGTTAACCTTCAGTTGAATTGCTTTGGAAAAAATGATCAGTAATTCAGTTGTCTCTTCCTTCGTCTGCAAAAACATGTTCTAGGTAAACCTTGAGAAATCATCAACAATTACCAGAATGTACTTTTTGCCTCCTTTGCTTTGAATTCTAACAGGTCCACATAGATCCATATGGAGAAGTTCTAGCTGTCTGGTTGTGTTTACACCTTTCTTGGGCTTGAAAGATGATCACGTTTGCTTCCCCCTAACACAGGCATCACAAACTTTGTTGTCAGAGAACTTCAGCTTAGGCAGTCTGTGGACCAGGTCCCCTGTAACAAGCTTGTTCAGCAATGACGAGCTCACATGTCCCAATCGTCTATACCAAAGATTTGCGTTGTCAGTCTGAGCACTTAGACATGTAAGATTGTCCCCTTCTATTGAGTCAAGATCTGTAACATACATATTTTTGACTCTTTTGGCAGACATAACAACTTTGTTAGTTACACAGTTAGTAACTAGGCACCTGTCAGACAAGAATTTAACTTCATTTCCCTTTATCACATATTTGAGATACACTTAACAAATTGTATTTCAAACCATTCAGATAATGAATATTATCTATAGAATGTTCTGATGATCTTCTTATTTTCCCAATTCCGAGAATGAAACCCTTTTTACCATCACCAAATGACACACCACCGCCCTGGTATGCTTCCAAAGAGATGAATTTTTTAGTGTCTCCAGTCATATGGTTTGAGCATCAACTGTCCATGTACTAGCACTGACTGCTTTCTCTCTTTGTACAAGAACCACTTATTAGACTTACGAACCCACTTGAGACGGAGTTCCCAAAAACTGGCAAAAGGTTTAATAAGAAACCTTCCTGTCCATGGGGGCAAAGTATTCTTGCTAACATGGTAGCTAGGACCAGGTACCTTTTTATTTTCTACATTTCTTTTTCTTGACTTGATGAAGTTCTCCTGGCTTTGTTTTACTCTTTTTAGAGACTCACAGTTTTTCTTCAAATGACCATTTCTTCCACAATGGGTACACAAGATTGTCAGAGACAGAGACATATTTACTGTGAGGATTGTAGGGAGATTCTATCTGTCAACAACCTAAGCCATTTTTGTTGTTGAACTTCTGATTAGATAAGTTTGAAAGGATCTTAGACGAATCAGTCCATTTCAGGGAATGGTTCAGTTCTTCTTTGATCTTACTTAGGTCCTTTATTAATTGAGAATTCTTTGCAAGAGAGGCAGCTAAGTTAGACTCAGATGCCTTTAACTTCTCTTCTAATTCGACCTCAAAGCTATTGAGTTTTCATTTCCCACCCTCAGAGGTACTAGGTCCCTCGTTGGGCTGCAGACTCTCAGTTTCTAGAATACTTATCCTAACACTTATTTCAGACATTTGAGAGTTAAGGGTTGTGTATTCATCCTCACGCAGACTCAGTTTTTCATTTATCAACATATTTTCAGTGATTAATTCATATACTGAGTCAATTAGCACTGCAACAAGTTTTCTCAATCTTTTAATGGATAAAGTAGCTAGGTCACTTTTGAGATAAAAAAGGGTTTCCTCATCCTGGTTCTCTTCGTCGTCCGATTTTGCCATCAGTGAGAAAATGGAGTTGAAAACGGTTTTATCATCTTTTACAGCCATCATCGAGACATTTTCATGGTTGTCTTCTTCCTCCTCAGATTCGTTGGAGCCATTTCCCCAGACTGCAAAGGTTTTCTTCACTACTTCATCAGAGTGAGCCTGTCTTTTAGCACAGTCTGGGACCTGGTCTCTTCTACGAGGTTTGAAGTCCTGAGTTTCCTGCTTCTGGCTTTGACAGTCCCTCATGAAATGTCCAGGCTTCCCACATTTGTGGCAAGATCATTTGCATTTGCTACTCTGCTGTAGACCCTTTCTTCTGGAAACCTCCATGTTTTTTTATTATCTTCTGGAACCTTCTAGTAAGGTATGCCATCTCATCCTCCTCTTTTGACCCATCATCCTGAGACATCTTCAAAGCTACTGAATTCTCCTTCTTTCCATCCTTCACAGTTGCCCCTGTTGCCTGTTCAGCTCGTAGGTTTAAAGGTTTCCAATTAAATCATCCATGGTGAGTACCTTCAAATCTCTTACGTCAGTGATACCATTCACTTTGCTCTCCCATGACTTGGGAAGTACCCTGAGAATTTTTTGAGCTTGTTTTATTGGGTAAATAGGCTCACCAAGACATCTTAGTTCGTTGGTAATGGAAGTGAACCTTGTATGCATCTCGTGGATGGTTTAACATTCCTTCATACTGAAAATTCTCATATTGAGTCGTTAGCATATCTACCTTGGACTCATTTGCTTGGGTCATTCCTTCATGAGCTGTTTTGAGACAGTCCCATATTTCTTTGGCCGTCTCGCATGCAGAGATTTTGTTGTACTCATCTGGACCAATCCCACATACTAGCAACTTCTTTTCTTTATAGTTTTCTTCTATCTTTTTCCTATCAGTTTCATTGTATTCCCTTCTGGTTTTGGGAATCACTTTGGTGAGTTCTCCTTCCACTACATCTTTAGTGGGAATGTATGATCCATCAAGAATAACATCCCACAGCTCAGTATCTTCAACATTGATGTAGTCATGCATGCACGTCTTCCACCATCCATAAAAATTGCCCGTTGAATCGAGGTGGTCTAGTGGTGGACTGACCTTTTTCCAGGCTTGGTGGAGCAGCCATTTCTTCGGGATCTTTTCTTTTCTTGGTGTTACCCAAATAGAAAAGTCAAGCTCTAATACCGCTTGTTGGAATGTATGCATCCACTAGCTACGATAGAACCAAGCCCTTAACACAGTAATGATAGACAAAAGAAGATACTGAAAGAAAAGATAGCACACACAACTTTACGTGGAAACCTCCTTGCTCAAGGGAGTAAAATCACAACCTGTCTCACAGGATTTTCAAATTGTTTTTACTATTCTTCTCAAGAAAAAGTAAAACACAGTTTACAACCACACAAGAGATTAACCTCCTAATCTCTATTCTAAGTAATACAAATTATTACTTAATGAGCCAAATCAATGCTTGCATTGCCTACTATTCTAACCCCCACTGATTAATATAGACTTTTAACGTAAGACACAAAGTTTCCCTCAACTAAGTTCTTAGAGTGATTCACACAAGTTTTGAAATGTTTCTAACACAAGTGAAACGAATCCTACAATGTAAGCACAAATACAAGCAATCAAAATAACAGTAGGTTCAAGAAGCAAATCGTCAGTCTATGAGGTCCCTTGTTGTTTTGTTGAAGCTTGAATGTTCTCTCTTTAAATGAATGGTCTAATTTTTTGTTTGTGATGTTGAATATATCAATCATAAAGAAATATTAACCGTTGGACAAACAACCTCATCCATTCTGATTGGTGTGGTACTCTGACGACCTCACCAACCTCTGACGCGACAGTTTTCCACTTGTATAGCACATGAAGTTAGACAAGCACACTCTGCAGAGGACCGGGTCCCTGCATTTGTGAGGAGATCATCAAAAAATCTAGGAACTATAATATTTATCAACATTTAAAAGAGAGAAACTTTGATTTCTAAATAAGTTTATGAGTTCAGAGATATTTCAAAGCATTACCTCCTTTAAGAGAATCTATTGAGTAATTAGCTCAAATTGAGAAATAGTTATGTTTTATACATTTGAGCATGAGTTATATATTATTAGGAGTAGTATTGAGCACCGATATGGAGATGAGTTCAGACAACTTACATTCATCATAAACCATGTAGCCATCATAGGTAATGGGTTTACTTTTTAGACAATTCTTTATTGCTTTTAAGCATAGCTTAGTGGATCCACTTAGTTGAGGTGTTCTATTCCCCGGCAAGGTATAGGAAAGTTCTGGCAACGTGGGCGAGACGATGCATCATCACATAGCTCATAATGATGGTTGTCTGTTAGAGAACTTCTCAAATAAGACTAAAGAGTATCTTATTATATTTTTATATATCATTGAGTTTATATCTTTTGTTTTATGATGATTAAACATTGCATCTCTTATTATTGCTATTATATTGGAGTTGAGTTGAGGTGAATTTGTCTTCCAGTCTTATCATTTCAGTTGTCTATGCTTTCAGTTTTCCCCTTATATGCTTATACATTCATTGTATGGTAAACATAATTGTCTACCAGACGAAAAATGGGAAAAATTAAAAACACCTATAGTGGTAACAGGATTTAATAATGAAGGAAGTATGATAACATATAAGGCAAAAAATATAAAATTACAAATATGGGATAAAATATTAACTATAGAAGATATATATAGTTATGAATTCATAAATAAAGATATGCTTTTAGGAATGCCATTTCTAGAAAAATTATATCCTCATATAATAACCAAAACACATTGGTGGTTTACTACACCATGTAAGCAAAAGATAGGAGCAAAAAGG
>JAJOOH010072207.1:0-30841 GCA_029582605.1 Solanum gracilifrons
AAGTCACCAGAACTCCGGTCAACAATGGCGACGAAAAGTTACACCAAACGCATCCTTGTGATAAGGATAACATTCCTGAGGTAACAAAATCTCTGAATCAACACGAAATTAACATTGATGTTTCTTCTAACTTGTAGGACAAAGTCACTGCACCAGTCGCTGACCACAGCTCAGGTGAGGAATTGGAGTCAGTTCGAATTACGAACATGATGAACCAAGAAAACAATCAAGACAAGCATTTCATGCCAATTCAAAGTAAGGAAACAATGCAACACAAAAATAAGAAGTGTAATCCCAAAGAAACCAATGATGGCAAGGGGCATGGAAGAATGCAAGGGAATCAACATGCTGTGTCAAAGCAAAGTCATGTTGTAAACAATTCAAATGACAAAGGACAAGCTTCTACAATCATGGAGAAACAGCAGGACACAACGGAGGCTATTTGGAAGCTAAAAGAGAAGGCCATGCCAGGAAAAGATACATTGCAACAAAGCAAGGAGGAAGGAGGGAATCAACAAAACAACAGCAGCATGGAGGCATGTAAGTCTATTAACTTAGATCATAATAGTAATAGTACTCAAAATGAAAATGAGAAAGGTGATATGATGTTCCAAGCTAATGGAGTAGGTGATGTTACACAACATGAAATCCGTAAAGACCTTAACCAAATGAGCTTGAAAATTCCCCCTCCCATAAAAATCTCCTCTAACTTTGATGTTTATCGACCTGTCCAGCAAAAAAACAACCAAAATAACTTCGAACAAACCTTGAAAAAACCCCTGTCAACAGTTCAGTTAACAAGAACCACAGCCCTCAAATCCCTGACCCTGCCCCTCCCACTGTGACTCAATCTCTAGCCACCAGACTTAGAGCTAACCAACTGAAAAATGCAACTCTTATGATCATTGATCAACCGATTATCACCACTCATCAAGGATATCCCTCTATCACTTTCTATGAAGAGGATTTCCTAGGTAAGATGCCGAGAAGATGTAAGTATACATTGGTGGGCAAATTCCTCAATGCTATGCCTAGAATGGAAGCCATTAGGAAGAGTTTTATTGCCCAAACTCAACTTACGGGTGGTGTCAAGATAGCCCACTTTAATTCAAGGCATATTTACATCGACTTAGATAATGAAGCTGATCATATTTCTGTGTGGACAAAGCAAAAGATGTATATTGCAGGTCAATCGATGAAGCTACAAATGTGGACTCCAACCTTCAAACCGGCTGAGGAAACTCCCATAGTTCCCATTTGGATTACCCTGCCGGAGCTCCCTTGGCACTGTCACTATATGGACATTCTGACCCCTCTGCTGTCCCCTATTGGTAAGGCCCTTTACTTGGACTCTGCAACAATGCAAAAAACTAGGGGTAGTGTTGCTAAGGTTAGAGTTCAAATTGACATTACTAAAGAAAGACCTCAACATGTGTGGTTGGGTTTTTCTGAAAAAGATCCTAACTTAGGCAAATGGCAAATAATTGAATATGAAGATGTTCCACCATATTGTATATACTGTAAACATCAAGGTCATGTACTTGGAGAATGCCCCCACAAAGAAAAAGATAAAGAGATCAAGAAAAACAAAGATCAGGAGGCAGCAAAGAAAATTCAGGAAAAACAGAACATTCAACAACCCAAAGGCTTTCAACCACAAGCTCAAACCAAGGAGAACATGCAACCATATCAACAAGCCGCTGACAGGAAACATACAGAGATTAATAATACCAACAAGGAAGAGCAATGGCAAGTTCAAACCAAGAGGAAAAACAAGCACCATCAACAAAATCAGGAACAAGGTAAAAATCTATATCCACATGTACAAAAACAGCAGACCAACAAAATAAAGGAACAACAAAAAGTGCAGCATTCAGGTATGACCTCTAACACCCCTGTGAGTGTGAAAGAGAAATCTGGTGATCAGATTTCAACACCTCCATCCCCTGTAATTATTGATATTGATGATCATTGTGATGACAATGATATCCCTGCCCCTGTATCCCCATTGGTTGTAGCTACTGAAGTTATTGGAGGGAGGTTGGATATGCAGGAGAAAACTCTTAACTTGCAGGAAGGGGATCCTAGGGGAAGGGTGTTTAATCATGCCCCTGCTACCACTTCTCATGTTACTCCTCAACACCAACGAAAGGATCAACAAAACAGGAAGAAAAGCAAGGATACATCAAAGCAATATGATCATATCAGTAAGGAAGGCAACAATCAGCCAAACGGTTCTATGGCCATGGATATGGGAAACAAGGCAAGTACCAGTAAACAGATACATACTCCTATGAGTAAGAATAAGCCTAGTAAAAAAAAAAGAGAAGCTTTCAAGAGAAAACAGGCAGAACAGCAGCACCAAGAACAGACCCCTAATGACAGTCAACCTGAAGGAAATCCCTGCAAAGACTTCATAATGATGGACCAGATTATGGACGTGGCCCCCCTTAAAGCTAAATATACCACCCCTATCTCTGGGAAGCCTCCAGATCAGTCCAAGGTCACAGTCAGAGATGAATATGAGGTAGATAATTCATAAGATGAATTTGATGCTGATAATCTGCCTATTAATGATCGTGATGAGGAAGATGAAATTAGTGAAGCACTGATCAAAGCTTTCAGTCCCAACAATGATGATATCCTAGAAAGAGAAATTCAACAAGTCACTAACACACAAGGCCTTTCTCCCAGAGGCATCCACCTGGACAGACTTCCCCTCCAAAAATCTGTTTCTCCTATTTCTGTGACAGCAGGAAGACCAAATACTAGACTCTTCACCTCTAGATCATCCAAATGATAAGTACAATCATATGGAATGTTAGAGGAATCAACACCCAAGGTGTTATGGAAAGACTCAAAAATCTCAAAAATATTCATCATGTGTCTATGATCGCAGTGTTAGAACCTTTCTCTGAAAACAACAATATCAACATGTTTAAAAGTATGCTTACCATGGATCATGCTACCAGTAACACCAATGGAAAAATTTGGCTTTTTTGGAACACTGACATCTCTTGTAATGTTTTAGAAGCTGATGAACAGCAGGTTACATGTGAAATCAACCACACTGAAGTTCAGGGCAATTATATCATGACCTTTGTGTACGCTAAATGTAAGGAATATCTCAGGGAACCTCTTTGGGACAGATTACTTCACTTTGCTGATACTAGAGACACTTCTCCTTGGTGTACAGTTGGAGACTTTAATGTCATAACTGACATTGAGGAAAAATTGGGAGGCATTCCTTACAATATGAGAAAAAGTCTAGAGTTCATTGGAGTTATTGAGGCATGTGGACTCATGGATTTGGGATTTAATCGACCTAAATTCACTTGGTCTAATCAAAGGGGTATCAATTTCAGAATTTAGAAGAGGTTGGATAGGGCTATGGTTAATGATAATTGGTTGCAAAACATGCCTCACACTGGCATCACCCATCTCCCATCTGTGGGGTCTGATCACTGCCCATTACTTATGGAAATGACTGCCAGGTCTGATAATTGCATCAAATATTTCAGATTCCTCAACTGTTGGGTTGAGCAGCCTTCCTTTGAGGAGACAGTCTCTGCCTGCTGGAACAAACCTATGGAAGGAAACCCAATGTGGACATTCCATCAAAAAATGAAGAGATTGGCTTCTACCCTTAGTGCTTGGTCCAAGATGCAATTTGGTGATATTTATGCTAAGGTCAAGGATTTTGAAGAAAAAGTCAAGATAGCTGAAGACACCCTCCTTCAAAACAACACAGAGAAACATAGAGAGGAGCTTCATAATATTAATGCTGAATATATTAGATACATGAAGTTGGAAGATGCTATCCTTAAACAAAAATCGTAGTTGCAATGGTTTAAAGAAGGTGATGGAAACTCTAAATACTTCCATGCATTGATTAGAGGAAGGAGGAGAAGATTATTTGTCCATAAAATCCTCAATGATAATGATGAATGGATTCAAGGAGATGAACACATTGCAAAGGCAGCATGTGATCATTTTCAACATATATTCACAGGAGAGGAAAAAAAGATTGATGAACTCCCTATGGATTGCATTCCAAGAATAGTCAGCCAGGAGCACAATGACAGACTGAAAGAAATCCCTTCCATGGATGAGCTTAGGGAAGTAGTCTATTCCATGAATCCCAACTCAGCTGCTGGTCCGGATGGTATGAATGGGTATTTCTTCCAGAAATGCTGGAATATTATCAACAATGACTTGATGGCTGTGATTCAAGCTTTCTTCAGTGGCCAGATGATTCCTAAATATTTTTCACATACTTGTCTTATTCTCCTTCCCAAAGTGAAAAACCCGAACAGACTCAATGAATTCAGGCCCATAAGCTTGAGTAACTTCATTACCAAGATTATTTCTAAGCTATTATGTCTTAGATTAGCTCCTATATTACCTAGTCTGATTTCTCCAAATCAATCAGGCTTCGTAAAAGGTAGAAGCATATCGGAGAACATTATGTTAGCTCAAGAAATTATCCATCAGATTAAGAAACCTATTATTGGAAGCAATGTTGTGATCAAGCTTGATATGGCGAAAGCCTATGACAGGGTTTCATGGTCATATATTTGTTTAATCTTGAGAAAGATGGGTTTTGAAGAAATTTTCATCGACATGATATGGAGAATTATGGCCAACAATTGGTATTCTATCATTCTTAATGGTAGAAGGTATGGTTTCTTTCATTCAACTAGAGGCCTTAAACAAGGCGATCCGCTATCCCCAGCCCTATTTATTTTAGGTGCTGAGGTGTTAACTAGGTCTCTGAACAGACTCCACCAGCATCCTTTGTATCATGGCTTCTATATGGAGATGAGAGGACCTCAAATTAATCATCTAAGTTTTGCGGATGACATCATTATTTTCACTTCAGGGAGGAAGGATTCTCTCAAGCTCATCATGAAGGCTTTGGCTACATATGAAAGGATCTCTGGTCAACTAATCAACAAAGACAAGAGCCATTTTCTACTCCACCCTAATGCCTTCAGAACTACATGTGATAGAATTAAAAGGTATACGGGATTTCATCAAAAGGAGGCTCCTATTACTTATCTTGGTTGTCCACTCTTTATTGGAAGACCGAGACTTATCTACTTCTCTGAACTCATCAACAAGATAGTGAACAGAATCAGTGGTTGGCAATCTAGGATGCTAAGTTATGGAGGTAAAGCCACCTTGATTAAGCATGTTCTTCAATCTATGCCAATTCATGTTCTTTCTGCTACTCCCCCCCCCCCTCCAGTACCCTTAAACAAATTCAAAGCATTATGGCTGATTTTTTTGGGGGAAGAAGAGATGACAAGAAAAAGTATCATTGGTCGTCATGGAAAGTCTCAGCTTTCCTTATGAGGAAAGGGGAATTGGAGTAAGGCAAATGAGTGATGTTTGCCAAGCATTTCAATTCAAACATTGGTGGATCTTTAGAACCAAGCAAACTCTTTGGGGAGAATTTCTTAGAGCTAAATATTGCCAAAGATCGAACCCCATTAGCAAAAAATGGGATACGGGAGAGTCTCAAGCATGGAAAGTTCTTATGAGAAACAAACTTCAGGTGGAAAAACATATCCAATGGAAAATTAAAAATGGCTCATGTTCTTTTTGGTGGGACAACTGGTTAGGAGTAGGACCACTAGCCACAGATTAGACAATGAAACTATCGCTGATTTTATGGCAAATGGGCAGTGGAATGTCGACAAACTGATCAGGCTTGCTCCTCATAACCAATTACCTGCAATTCTGTCCACTCATATACAACTATAGCAAGATCATTCAGACCTGGCAGTATGGAGCCCCAATTCGAATGGCCTCTTTACAGTCTCTTCTGCCTGGGATATTATTAGAGAAAAAAGAGCCAAAACCAAGTTTAACTCCTACACTTGCAATCGTAATATTCCCTTCAAATGTTCCTTTTTGTTATGGAGAACAATAAGAGGCAAACTCCCTACCAACGAAAAGATGTCTACGTTTGGAGTCGAACTAAGTAACTGCTACTGCTGTCACTCTCCAGGTGCAGACACCATTGAACATTCTTTTAATACAGGGAGCTTAGCCAAGAATGTTTGGAGATTTTTTGTTGTTCAGTTAGGCATCCCAACCGACTTTCTACCTCTTAGAAATATGATCATGAGGTGGTGGAGTTCTACTCACTATAACGAAGCACACAAGCTTATTCTCCAATCTACTCCAATCTTTATTTGTTGGAATTTGTGGAAAAGTAGATGCGCTAAAAAATATGGAGGCAAACAATCCAACATTGCAAGAGTTAAGCACTTAGTGATTTTGGACACCTTCAAGCTGCTGCACACAAATTTTCCATATATATCTTGGCCTTTGGGATGGAACAATCTATGCACACTCATTGAGAAATGTACTCACGACATCAAGGTTACCGCTGTCCAGTGGATTAAACCACCAGCCAGGTGGGTTAAATTAAATACGGATGGGAGTGCCTTGAGTAATCCGGGCAGCATAGGAGCGGGGGTGTGCTCAGAAATTCTTTGGGAGAAATTATCTTTGCATTTTCAACTCCATTAGGCGAGGGAACCAATAACCAAGCAGAGGTGGAGGCTGCTTTAGTTGGTTTATCGTGGTGTGTACAATTGAATTATATGAATGTGATCCTTGAAGTGGATTCCCAACTCCTTGTGGATTGGCTTATGAACAACGCATCAACACCATGGTCTATCTCACTCCAAATATAGAAGATTCACCAAATTGTCACTCAATTCACTCACTTCAATTGCATTCATACTCTTAGGGAGGCAAATTTTGTGGCAGACTCACTCTCCAAACACAGTCACCAGGTTTCCAGTCCCCATGTGTACTTCAACATCCAACAACTCCCCAAACTGGCAGCAACTTATCTTCATCAAGACCTCGCAGGTATGGCAAGCTTCAGAAGAAGAAAATTGAAGATAATTAAAGAACCTCCTTAAATTTTCACAGCCTAGAGGTCCTACGAAGAAGCCAGAACTTCTTCAGGCTCTCTTCTGTTGGATGATCTACCAGTCAATCCTTACAGACTGTCCCTTGGTAGGAAAGATTTTTATTTAGTCTTTTGCTTGTAAAGGGAGAGTCTCCCTCATTTATGCTTTCCTAGATTCTTTGTATCGAGAGGAGTCCTCTCATATAGGTGCTTAGATGATAGGCTCGTAAGTAGTTTGGGAAAGAGTTGAAGAACCTACTAAGGTACTTAGTAGGCTACCAACTCTTATACCACCATTAATTGGAGGTAAGGTTTATGTCCCCCTCTGTGTACTTTTGTTTTTTATCTATGTTAAGGCTTGGGGGTGTAGCTAAGCCCCTGACCCCTCCAAGGGTCATTAAAATAAAAAACAATAAAAAAATGCTAAACCATAAACTTGGAACCCTAAAATTTAAACCATAAACACTAAAACCTAAACCCTAAACATCAAACCCGAAACCTAAACCCAAAATCCTAAACCCTAAACACTAAAACCTAAACCCTAACCCTAAACCATTAATCCTAAAACCCTAAAACTACACCCTAAACCCTAAACCCTAATTCCGAACCTTGAATCCTAAACCTTAAAACCTAAACCCTAAACCCTAAACACTAAACTTTAAACCCTAACCCAAAACCATTCACCTAAACTTTTAATCCTTAACCCTAAACCCTAAACCATAAACTCTAAATTCTATACCCCTGACCCTCAACCCTAAATACTAACCCGAAACCCTAAACCTTAAGTTCTAAATTCTAAACTCTAAACCCTAAACCCTAAATTCTAAACCCTAAACCCTAAGCACTAAAAATAAAACACTAAACAGTAAAGCACTAAACCATAAACTTGGAACCCTAAACTCTAAACCATTTATCTTAAAACCTAAACCTAAACCCTAAACCTTAAACCTTAAAGCCTAAACCCTAAACCTTAGAACCTAAACTCTAAACCCAAAGCCCTAAACCCTAAACCTAAAGCGTAAATACTAAACCCTAAACCATATACCCTAACCCCTAAACCATAAACTCTGAACCTTAAACCATAAAGCCTAAACTCTAAACCCAAAACTCTAAACACTAAACCCTAAACCCTAAACCTAAAACATTAATCCTAAACCCTAAATCCTAATCCCTAAATCCTAAACCCTAAACCCTAAATCCTAAATCATATACCATAAACCCTAACCCAAAACCCTTAACCCTAAAGCCTAGAACCTAGACCCTAGAACGAAAACCCTTAATCCTAAAGCCTAAACCCTATATCCTAAAACCTAAACTTGGAAACGCAAAACTTATACAGTAAACCATAAAACCTAAATCCTGATCCAAAAAACCCCAGACCCTAGACCTTAAACCTCTTAACCATAAACCCTAAGCCCTAAAACCGACCATAAACCTTAAGGACTAAACCCTAAACCTTAAACATTTAGCCTAACCCTAAAGATTGAATACTAAACCTTAAACCCTTAACCCTGAACCCTAAACCCTTAACCCTAACCCTAAACCATTAATCCTAAACCATAAACCTTAACCCTAAATGCTAAAATCTAAACCCTCAACCATAAACCCTAAACCCTAATTACTAAACCCTCATCCCAAAACCCTAAACCCTAAAACATTAGTGATAAACACTACACTGTAAACCCTTAACAGTAAACCCTAAACACTTAATCTTAATCCCTAAACCTTAAACCCTAACCCAAAATGCAAAAAACCCTAAACCCTACCCCTTAAACCCTAAATTCTAAATTCTAAACCCTAAACCCTTAACCTCAACCCTAAACTCGATTCCCAAAACTTAAACCCTAAACCCTAAACCCTAAGCCCTAAACCATAAACTATAAACCTTGTACCTTAAATCCTAAGCGCTAAACCCTTAACCCTAAACACTAAACACTAAACTCTAACCCCTAAACCCTAAAACCTAAACCCTAAATGCTACACCCTAATCATAAATCTCTTAACACTAAACCTTAATCCCTAAACGTGGAACCCTAAACCCTAAACTCTAAACCCTAAACCCTAAACCCCGTACCCTATACCATAAACCTTAAACCCTAAAACCTTAACAGTAAACCCAAAACCCATAGCCCTAAACCCTAAACACTAAACCCTTAAACCTAAACTCTAAAACCTAAACCATAACCATAAACCATAAACCCTAAACCCTAATTTTGAAACTTAGAAACCTAAACCCAAAACCCTAAACCCTAATTTTGAAACTTAGAAACCTAAACCCAAAACCCTAAACCATAACATAAACCTAGACCTTAAACCCTAATCCCTGAACCCTAAACTTGGAACCCTAAACTTTAAACCCTAAGCCCTAAAACCTAAACCCTAAACCCTAAACATCAAACCCTAAACCTACACCCAAAATCCTAAACACTAAAACCTAAACCCTAATCCTAAACATTTAATTAAACCCTAAACCCTTATTCCAAACCTTGGAACAGTAAACCGTAAACCCTAAATGCTAACCTAAACCTAAACTGTAAACCCTAAACCCAAAAGACTAAACCTGGAACGCTAAACTTTAAAACCTAAACCCTAAAACCTAAACCCTAAATCCTAAACTTTGAACCCTAAGCCCTAAACACTAAACTTTAAACCCTAACCCAAAACCATTAATCCTAAACTTCTAACCCTTAATCCTAAACCCTAAATCGTAAACTATAAATTTTATACCCTAAACCCTAAGCCCTAAACTCTAAACTCTAAACCCTAAACTCTAAACCCTAAACATTGAACCCTAAACCCTAAATGCTAAAAATAGAACCCTAAGCCCTAAATCCCTAAACCATAGACTTGGAACCCTAAACCCTAAATCATTTATCCTAAAACCTAAACCTAAACCTTTAACCCTAAACCATAAACCTTAAAACCTAAACTTTAAACCCAAAGCCCTAAACCATAACTGCTAAACCCTAAACCCTATACCCTAACCCCTAAACCATAAACTTTGAACCTTAAACCCCAAAGCTTAAATCCTAAACCCTAAACCCTAAACCTAAACCATTAATCCTAAACCCTAAACCCTATTCCCTAAATCCTAAATTATAAACCCTAAAGCCTAAACCCTAAATCTTAAACCCTGACCCTAAACCTTAAACCCTAGACCCTAGACCCCAAACCCAAAACCTCTTATTCTGAAGCGTAAACCCTATATCCTAAACTCTAAACTTAGAAACCCAAAACTTATATCGTAAACCATGAAACCTAAACCCTGAACCCAAAAACCCTAGACCCTGAACCCTAAACCCCTTAACCATAAACCCTAAGCCCTAAAACGTAAACCATAAATCTCAAACACTGAACCCTAAACCTTAAACCTTTAACCTAACCATAAACCCTAAACACTAAACCTTAAACCCTTAACCCTAAACCCTAAATCCTAACCCCAAACTATTGATCCTAAACCCTGAACCTTAACCCTAAATCCTAAACTCTAAACCTTAAAACCTAAACCCTCAACCATAAACCCTAAACCTTAAAACCTTAACGATAAACCCTAAACTCTAAACCTTTAACCCTAAACCCTAAACAGTTGATCCTAAACCCTAAACTCTAAACCCCATCGCCTCACCATTTCATGATTTTTTTTCTCTCTCTATAATTCTCTCAAAAAATTAGCTATCTCAGCAAATTCCCAATGTTTCAGCATCCATAGAATTGAAGGAACGCTGCCAGCTGATCGATTCAGGCCTCCAGATCCATATTCAGTGATTTACAAGCCAATTATATCTTCCCTGCTACAAGAATGATCTTCAGAATCAACCTACAACTCCTTGCAAGTGAGAGAAGAGGTGATCCATACTGCAATGCCGGAAAGGGAGTTGGATGGAACTTGTACTAATATTTCCAAGGAAGAATCGCGTCAAATTCAAGGAAAAGGGAGTGGCGACAAAGAATTCCAGTCACACGATCCACATAATAGTCAAAAAACACAATATTTCACCGTCCCAGTTGAGCGAATCCACAGGAGACGGCGGCGAGGAGCGCATGTGAATCACACCAAATGCGCCACAAAAATCGAAACAATGCTGAGGTGATTCACGATGAGTTTGATATTGGGGATTGTAATACTGGTCGTGGTGGTCATAACATTGAAGCTTCAAGTACATTCCATGGTGGAATTGTCGGTTCAGGCGATTCAACCTGAATTTCGGTGATGAATTTTGAAAATTTGCAATATGAAAAGGATATGCGTGTTCTACCAAAGACACAAATTGAACAAAGAGAAGGAAATGAACATGTTCAAGAATTGGGACAATATAGCACTTCTCATATGGATGAGCTGCTCATCAAGAATCAGGGCTAGGATGCAGGTATATTTCATATTGATAATTCTCGTACTAATGTGATTACTGCATTTCAAGCCCCTTTGAATTTTGGTACTGAGCAGCATAGAAATGAGAGTGATCAAATAAAAATTTGGGTTGCTAAAGAACAGGGGAAAGGTAATACGGTTAAGTCTAACATTAGAGCTGATCTACAACAGGTTTATCAGGATAATTTTCCAAGATTCTCTAGCAAATTTGATAAACAAGTTCCTAAAGATAATACAAATAATGTTTGAAGTGATCGTCCTCATGTTAATCCTCTTCATCCGCCCAAAACTGATCCATTGGCTGCACCTGCCCCTTATTCAGTTGTGGAAACTTATGCTGATCAACATAGATATAATCAGGCCAAATGTGATGTTCCAATTACCTTGATAGCTCATGAAATTTCCACTAAGCAAGGCCTTCCTGTTGTTTTTTTTATATTAAATAAGAGGTTATGAGAGATTTAGCAGCAGCTTGCAAATATACTCTCATTGAGAAATTTAGTAACACCATTCCTAAAGTGGAGCTTATTAGGAATAATTTCATCTTACAAACTCAATTATCTGGTGGAGTTAAAATTTCATATTTTAATTCTAAACGTGTGTACATTGATCTTGATACTGAGCTTGATTACAATATGGTTTGGACTAAACAAAGGATGAGTATAGCTGGGCAGGTGATGAGAATTCAAGTGTTGACTCCTAACTTTTAACATGCTGAAGAAACTCCTATAGTCCCTATATGGATTTCTCTACCTGAACTACCTTGGCATTGTTACAATAAGGAGTTTGTTTCGAGCCTGCTTTCACCTATTGACAAGGTTTTATACTTAGATTCTGCATCTATTAAAAAGACTAAGGGTAGTCAAGCTAGGGTGAAGGTACAAGTTGATCTTACTCAAAAGAGACCTCCTTATATTTGGATGGGTTATATATGGGAGGACATCACTGATGGGAGATGGCAAAAAATAGAATATTATAATATTCCTAATTATTATTTCTACTGTAATCATCAAGGGAATTTGGAAAGTGATTGTACCATAAGGCAAAGGGATGAGGATAGAAAGAAAAAGGAATTGGAGAATTTGAGAAACAAGAATAATAAAGAGATGGACAAAAATCCACAACAACTACAGGGTCAAAAAGAAGTTGATCAGAAGGAGGGTATGAATCAGTAGTATAACCAGCAAAGAGATCAGGAACAAATGCAGTATCAGCAAGAGGATCACTGGCAAACACAAAGAAGGAGGAACAATAATCAAATACAAGCACCTAGAGGCACTACTAGACAAGCAAAATAGTCCACAAAATAGGGAGGTATAATTACTATACCTACGCAAAACACCTATATTAATCTTGATGTGCAGAAGTCATCACCTAGTTTAGAGAGACAGGAAAAACACAAAGGCAAGAGAGGTGATAGCATATATCAAACAAGCAGCAGGACCAAGAAGAGCAAATCAGAAATACAACAACAAATACTGGAAAGGAGAACACACGTGTGGATATAGTTCCTATAATTACAACAGATAACAATAAAAGAAAGGAAGTTCTTACAGTGCAAGCTGGTACATGTATTGACTCAATGCTCCCATCCCCTAAACCTATTGATAATGCTGTTAATACTGTTACTGAGGAAGCTGTTGTAGGTTTGGATGGGATGGGAAATGAAACACATACTAACCTGCAGGAAGGGGTGTCCAAAGGGGGGGATGACTTATGTTATACATGAGGAAGTGGAATTTGACCATAGTAGAGATACTAGAGCCCTTTCTACCCCTCACACAAATCAGCAGAAAACTGGAACTCAATAACTTACTGATACAGGGCAACAATAGTGTAGATTCAATAACAATTCTGGGGACAGGTTGAGTGAAAAGAAAAGAGAGGCTATAAAAAAGAGATTGAAATAGAGTACAGGTCAGGATCCAGATGGTACAGATGCAAGTAACCAACCTGAGAAACATGTTGATGAACAGGTTGCCAATAAAGCCAAAAAGGGTAAATTGACTCCTGATGATTATGGGGCAATTAACTCTGAGGATAAGATGGATCTTGATAATCAATCTATGGATGAGTCTGATGAGGATACAGAGGAC
This sequence comes from Solanum gracilifrons, assembly GCA_029582605.1. Lineage (NCBI taxonomy): Eukaryota > Viridiplantae > Streptophyta > Magnoliopsida > Solanales > Solanaceae > Solanum > Solanum gracilifrons. Next base: position 13,400 of record JAJOOH010072207.1, read on the forward strand.
ACCATGCAACATACAAGTCATGTTTTTGGTTCCACTCTCCAGGATCAATGCTCACATGTTCAAAAAATGATAGAACAACAGGGTTTATCCCCAAGGGGAAGGAAACAAACTAGACACAACCCTCATCAGCCTATCCATAGCTTGTCTGACACCTCTAGTAGGCCCATGACTAGGTCCAAATCAAAAGGTTATTAATGATTAAGGCCATTTGTTGGAATGCAACAAGTATCAACACCAAAGAGTCCTTAGAAAGGATAAAAACACTCAAGAAACTCCATCATCTATCTATTATTGCTATCCTGAACAATTTGCAGATAATTCTATGTAACGACCCGAGAGCACCCCGTAGTCGTTATCGGTGTATTCGACCTCTCAGAGGTTTTATACAAGCCCTTAGCATTCGTCATAACTTTTATCATAGAAAAATAGTGGCAAATTTAAAAGAAATTCGTAATATAACACAAGACTTAAATAGTCACCTCATTTAAACCTTCGATACAGAATCAGAGTATTACGTTTCAAGGTAGTCATCTTAAAACACGACCACAACACAAGAGGGAAACAACCTTTATAACACAAAAGAAACTACTATCTAGTACGTTGAACTTAAGGAAACTCTTTAACATAAAGGTCCTTGAATATTTAAGGACACTCCCGAATTTGGGAATAGTAAGCCAAGCTCATCACTTCAAGCAAAGGCCTTTTAGCCACCATCACCTACACTTGGTGTAAAAAGATGAATAAGAATGGTGTTAGTACAAGAATGCACTAAGTATGATAACCATGCAAAACATGATTTAAAAAGGGACAGTTAGTTGGAAACCATGCATCATGACTTTTTAGAGAAACTTCAAGAACATTTAGTACAATAGGCACAATATAAACCACATACATCATCATACACATGGAAACCATTCATAATAGCACATAGAGCCACTTATAACATTTTAGTCACATTCAATGCATACAATACATTACCTCTCTCTTTATCTCAACTCCTTTCCTCAAGCAACTCTTAGGGAATACTTGGTGCAATGTATCACCCTAAGGTTACCAAGGGTGAACTTACATATAGCCTGCAGCAATCCAACCACATATATTCATAGAGTCATAAGTACACCATAAGACATATTCTTCACATAGGAACCATCACCTAAGATAACCCCCAAATCACACTAGTGCAATGTTCAAGTAGCGTCCCATAATACTACCCACACCAAGTGTTCCTAGGAAGCCACCATAGACTAGGCACATCATATTCAACAAGTCATAGCATCTTCATTTAACATTAGACATAAGACCAACATACTTCATAACATCATATAACGACTCATTCATTTACTACATTATTAGTCATAACCTACTTAGTTCATATCATAGGTAAACCACCATCACAACCCCTTCACAAGGTGACTTGTGCAATGTACACATGCAGTCCCATACCCCCACATATACTAAGCAAAGCCATTAAGAAGTCATAAGTGTAGGTCACATGCATAAACTTACTTCATGTCTTAACATAAGTAAAGTCAACCTTATCATGCTTTCATATTAACATACTTAGACCATAGTCTTCAATACATAGAGAGCGTAATCATAACCTTCCTTAGAGTCCACTTGTGCAATGCATAAGTAGGGTCCATAGTCCTACCTACACTAAGTAACTCTTCAACAAATCAAGTGTAGAGTTCATACTCTTATCTTAATTTATTTCGTAACTTTTGGGAGGCATTGCCATAACCGACATAGACCATGTGAGCTACATGGAATTCGGTGTTCTACTCCCACACCGAAAAGACAGGGTACTACTTGCCAAGGTAGGACCTACATACATAATAGATATCGAGTGGATACACTAAGCTAAGACCTATGGAGGCACGTAGTTATGGAACAAGGAGATTGCTACTAGAAACCTTGACTTGCTAGGCGTCGAGGTTTCCATCTCACTAGACAACATCTATGTTGGGAACCCGAACTTGCTAAACGTGAAGGTTCTCTTGTGGGAAGCCAGACTTGCTAAACGTGAAGTTCCCACTCTCATTTTTCATGTTCACTCGGTGCTAAGCTCCAACACCCATTTTAAACATCTATAAGCCTTTATTTGACATTAGTTCATAAAACAGGCTTTAGGGACTTAATCCCTCATGTCATATAGCTCAAAGGTTTCTAATATGAGAATGACCTTTCATCATAGAACCTACATTACGTGAGAATGACCTTTCACATAGTCATACCATATTCATAACATAGTCTAGTTTAGAGTACAAATGAGGAAACATTTCAAGAGACTCACTTTCACTAAATTATCATAAACCTTATTCATTCATTAATGTATGTGTGTGTACATATCTGAGAAAGCCTTTGACATAAATACCTTTATGCAACACATATTCATACCATGCTAATCATACACTTTGCATGCATAATAAGATGTAAGGGTGCATATAAAAGTTAACCTTTCAATAGACACCATAACACATCATATTCATAGCTATACATGTAGAGTGTGCGTGTGAATATTGGTCCTCATAGTGACTTAATGGAAACACCATTGATATTGAGTGTAGTTCCCTTCAAGGGATCACAACACATTCACAATGTCCCCAAATCATGAGCATTTCACATATAAAGACTTTAGGGATTCTAGAACACACACCCACACTTCATCATAGGACAAAAGGACACATTCAACATTAAATAGGTACTCCTAACATGTATATGATGACACATTCATATAGGGGTCATATAGGTAGGGGTCATTTCACAATAGTACTTAACATAATCAATCATGTAGACCACACCTTATCCCTAACAATATCATTCCCATTATACTCCTCATCATCAACACACTTTAAGCATCATGCTAGCATTGAGGATTTCATGCATAACCTTCATAGAACAACTTCATAAACATATGCATCATAATCATCAATTCACTTCACATCTATTGCGTTCAAGGCCATGATCTCAAAATGCATATATAGACAAGAAGTAAACCCCGCCACCATAAGTAAGCCAAGCCATACAACTTCAATTCTCATACTATAGACTACAAGTTAGGTCAACTTACCAATTCTCCAAGCCATGATCACCATGGATCAATCCTCAACAATTCATAATCAATTGACATAGATAGAAATGGGAATCAACATTGTAATTCAATAACATAAACATAATCTAAGTACAATTCTATAAACAAAGGGATCAACCCATAACTTTGCCCATAAGGCCATAATTCTCAACTCATCAATATACAAACAATTCAACATGAATAAATATAGATAATCATAGGAAACATCAATACAATCTAATCTAAACATAATTTCACCAATAGAGATCGTATTCAAAAACACCCACATAATAGACCAATTTTCGAGAATTTGGGGATCATGGGTTCTTAAAGAATTCCTTTTAAAATTATCTTAAAAACCTTAATTCAACATTAATTCATCAATAGAATGATTTAAAAAAAAAATTGACAAGGGACCCATGTTTTGATTGAAAATTGGGAATTTTGGTCTCTGAATCACTTCCGAAAATCTTTGATAAAACTCCTTGAATGAGAGGTTATTCATGAATCTAGAGTTACCATAACTTAATTAATGAAGACCTATGAAATTGAAGAAGAAATCAGTTGAAAACCCATCTTCTAGCTTGAGATTGATCAAGGTCTTCGATGGAGTTTTTGAGAGAATCTACTTTTGAGAGGGAAGGGTCAATTTGAAGAATGTGGTCTAATTCTAGGTTTTGGGGATTTAACCAACTTAAAATACCCTAAAATCGGTAGAAAAACCATTTATAATAATTAGCTAAAGTACCAAAACTACCCCTCCCTTGAGTTTTATTTTCACTGATTTCGTTAGGAAACAAGTATGCGATGCGGAGGTGTTCCATGGAGTTTCTGGAGATTAAATTCTGAGACAGTAGAGTCCGCGACACGTCCGGGACATGGACCAAAACATTGGCCTAAAGTGGAGCTAGTCCGCGATGGGGTTATGCACCCACCATGCACATTTTCAAGCTGCCTTGGTAGTTTGTTTTGCCAAGGGTTGGGGTCCTCCTCGGGAACCCTTAGGGTGGTCCCGGGGAATCGTACTTGGACGTTTTGACCCTAACAACATTTATTAAGACACTAGGGTCACCTCTACTGAATTTAGAATCCAAACAACACATAAAAACCTGAACAACATACTAGAGCACACCAACATGTAAAAGACTAGCTTCCGAACGTCTTGGTCATCCCTTGATGTTTTATTTCCAAACTCTTTAAATCTGACTAAAAAGGATATTCTTTATTATTTTAACAAGTTTTTAATGCATAAAAGCCATATCCCCCACTTAGGAACATTCGTCCTCGAATGACACTTAAAACACTTCTGAGGACTCAATGACCCAACTAGCAGTTCACAATTCACAACATACAACATCAACATCAGAGCACACATCAAGGAGGAACATCAACACCACATAAAAGGCTTAAAACAACTTTGTTCAATTCAATAAAGTAGCAACACATTTACCAACTCCTTATGCATCAACTTTGTTATTTTTTTGAGTTGTTTCTTCTATATATGACAATTCTTTTGGTAATTCTGGGCATACTTGTTCTCTAGAGGTTATTTCTTCTTCTGATACTAATTCTCTCGGTATATAATTTTCTTCCTGTCTAGTATTTATTATGATAATATGTTTTCTTTGTTCTATTATTCCAGTTATGTAGTAATGATATGGTTCAATTTCTTTTATTCTTTGGTATTCTACTGAATTTCTTGAGGGTTGAGATGTATCGTTATTCTTATCTATATTTTTTATTCTTTTTGAGGTACCTATCTTGTCACTTACTATTTCTAGATCTTCTTCTATGTCTATTTCTTTGTAACTGTAATCATTGTTATCTATTACTGTAACAAATTTTTCAAAAGGATTTTCTATTTTTATTTTATTTATCTTATATTTTGCTGTTATCTTATGTTTTCTTGTTAATACATATAGATTTTTACAGCGAGCTGTAAATATTTTACTTCCTGGGGCAAACTCTACTCCTGACGTCTTCCAATATAATACTAATGATTTATCTATATTTCTGTCGTTTATTGCTAGTGAATAATTAGCACTTATTATAAACTTGAATTTTTGGTATAATTAAATTTCCTTTTACTGCACTTATTATGCTTCTTTCTATTGGTTCTATTATTTTGTCATCTGCCAAATATATTTCTCTTGGTGTATCTATTCCTTCTCTAAAACAAGCTTTTATTAATATTTTTGTTCCACCTAAGTGTACGTATTTTATGGGGTGTTTAGCTTTAATTTCTTGTATTTCTTTATTTATTATTCTTTTATTTAATATAGGTATTCCTGCATTTCCTTTGGTGTATTTACAATCTATTATATGTTCTTTTTGACTCACTACATAGTATTCCTCCTTTTGTCTTTTAAATATATTTCTTATCAATGGTATCTTAAATATTTTTTCTGCGTTGAGATCTAATTCTTTTCCTTTTATTTGTTCAAATATATTAATATCAAATATTACTTTTTGTTCTGTAGATTCCTCATTTGTATACTCTTCTTTGTTTATTACTTGTACGTTCTTTTCAATCATCGTTATTTTCTTCTATTTCATTTTCAGATAATTCATTCTCAAATGACTCAAATTCATATATACTATCATCACTTTCTGGTTCATAATCTATTTGTGTATATGTTTCTTCATTAATTATTATTTCTGAGATTTGTTTTTTCTTTGGATTCTTAGGTAATTTACAATCTTTAGCGAAATGTCCTAGTTTTCCACAATTATAACATGTACATTCTGTTATTTTCTTCTTTGGTCTAAAAGGTCCTTTTGCTTTAGTATTTTTTATGTAATATCTTCTTCTTGGTCTTTTATACTTATATTTAGATTTATATTTTTTATATTTCCCTGGTTTTCTATATTTCTTTTTATAATAAGTATCATTACATCCGAATTGAGGTGCTATCTCATCTTTACAACATGCTAGGTTTCTAATTATTGTTTTTTCCATTTTTATGTCTTCTCTATATTTTTCACATATTTCTAAATACCATTTTTGTAAATATCTCATTCTTGCTCCAAGTGTATCTTGTAATCCTGCTTCGTTCCAATCTTTTATTATTTTAGAACTAAATGGTTCTGGTAATTTTGTAAAATATAATTTTCTTATTTCTTTTGATTCTTCTGCATTGTATGTCCCTTTATAATAATATTCTCTAAATACACATGTATAGTCGTCTATATAGCACATATTACATATAGCTAATTTAACATTAAATTCCTATGTAACTATTTCTCTTTATTCTGTTCTTCTACTTCTGTAGGTGTACTACTGAATTCATTTCTTATAGCTATTTCATATTTATTTAATATATCAATTGGTGTGGTTGCAATCTCTCCATCTATTTTCTTATTATTTCTTAATGTCTTTATTCTTTCTTCTCCTAAATTTTGTAACCATAGTTTTACTGTTCCTATAAATGTTTTTTCTATATATCCTGGTACTTCTGTCATTCCAATTTTGTTATCTATTAGTTGCTTTGAAATATATCCTACCCATAGTTGTGCTGTTTTGTTTATATCTATTACACAATCTAAATCTAAGAAACTATTATTTCGGGATGTTGTAGATGGTATCCATTTTTTGTTTAATCTTTTATTCCATAAACTATCATATATGTCAGATTCTTCATAACTAACTGTATAATAATTAGGACTTAGTGTTTTTGTGTTTTTTACTTCTGATGTACTTGTACTTGATTTTGTATCTTTTGTATCTTTAATATCTCAGGCATTTATTTCTGTAAATTTAGTATCATCGATATTTGCTAATATTTCTGTGTATGTTTCACTTATATCTGAGCCTTGTTCTGAGCAGTTTTCATCTATATCAACATTATCAATTCTTATATCTGGGGTAGTTAGTTTTTCTTTAAATTTTTCTATCTCTATTTTTAAGTCTGTTTCTATATCCTTTTCTTTTTGTTTGGCCACATATAATTCCTTAAGCATAGTTAGTTCTTTTTCTAAGGCAATTATTTTATCGTTTTTCACTTCTTCGATCTGTTGTATTTCTAATTTTGTCTGTTGTTTTATTGTATCTATTTCTTTTTTCCTATCTATTTCTTCATTTTCTCTAGTTATTCGTACCATTGCAGTTAGACTTTCTTCTAATCTTACTATTTCTTTATCTATCATTAGATATAGGTTTTCACCTATTTTTTTATACCTTCTTCCTAGATTTGAAAATATTTTTTTAATTTTTAATCCTTCGGGATTTTCGTAAGTTTTTTCTTCTATAGCAAATTCTTCTTTATTCATTTTAAATTGTGTTGCAGTTTATACTCTATTTTTTTGTATTTCTAGTTGTATATTGAATATTATTTTTCTTTGGGCTAACAAAGATTTATGGCATACTCCTACATATATATTTTATTGAAGTCTTTCTTGTTTGAATTTTAACTCTTGACGTTCTGTTATTATTGTTCTAATTAATTCGTATTTATGATTTTGTTTATTATCTAGCTCTGATACCAATTTTGGGGGGGTCCGATTCTTATGAGTTAATTCTGTCATAATACATTTTTTCTAAGGGTATTAACCTTATGATTTCTTTTATGCATTTTAGTATATATTTTATGTACTGTATATCGTGAGTTTGCTGAAATATTTCTATATTTTCTTTTATCAGGTTTCCTAACAAGGTTATATTTGTTATAGTGTTTTGCCAATATTGGAGGTATTCTTGATTTATCATTAATCTGAATATTGAATTTCTAAATCACTTAAATTAAATTCTAAGATTTCATTATTTATTCTATCTATTTCGTTTATTTCATCTATCTCATACCATATCTGGTTCATTAATTCTTCTTCTTCTTCAAATATCTTTTCCCATATTATCCTCTTTAGATCAAGAATTTTTATATCTTTAAGTATATACAGGATTAATATTTTATAGGCTAATATCATTTCATCGTGTAAATAAGACATAACAGTTTTAATATAATTCCCTTATATCATAGTCCTGATGAATATTATTCATATTAGATTACTATAAACTAGATTATTTCCAACATGATTTTCTGTCACTATTAACATCGTACTTTCAAAAGTACTTTCTTCCTAACAGTGCCTCAACTACATTTACTTCCCTCACGGCTCCTCATGCCTATGGTTTCAACTTTAGGATGGCATAGTCTGAAAGTTTTCCTTTCTTTCCTCATGTTAACAGACTAGAAAACATCTGGTAATAATTCTAGTATATAATAACTAATATAAAATTATTTTACCAATGCTATGATATTCGGGAATTAATATATTTAGCTATGCATAATCATGAATATGTGTACCTGTGTAGTATCTGCAATGTTTTGATCCATAGCTTAGCTTGAAACTTAGATTTTTATTGAGAGAATATTTTTGCATACAAGAGGCTTTGCTTTCCGTCGAGAAAGTTCTGCCTTATGTTGCCTTCTGGCTCTACTATATATACAACTATAAGTAACTCTACTATAGTTACTTTAATCTACTATAGTTTCTTTACATAAACTATAGTTACTTTACATCTATAGTAATGTACACGTTACTTACTACTTTACATAAAGTTTTCCACTAACTTTACATTTATAATAGGACAAACAACTTTTTCTTTATCTTGTTCCTTTATCTTGTCGGCCTTCGTTACTCTAGATTGACAGCTGGAATCACATTATCTTCGCCATAACATTTTGAGCATTGATGGTCTGGATATTTGTGTCCAATAGTTTTGCAATAATTTGTCATTATCTCTGGTGAAATAAAACTCCGTCGTATAGCTCTTGTAGTTGGTTGTTGTTCAAGTTTTAGTAGACTTAGTATCCACTGACGTATTTCTTCCATATCTGCTTCTCTGGTTTCTCTGGAATTCGAATATATCATAGTTTGTTCTCTGGCATAGTAACTCCATACTGAATTTCTACTTAAATAATTAGTTGATAATTCATTTAATATTGTAGCTATTCCAATAACTCCTTTCCTTGCATAAAATCCTGGTATTTCTATCTTTTGTATTTCTTCTTGCTTCTCTATTTTTTCTGGTATTATCATTTCTCTTGTCAATCCGATTTTTATCACTTGTATAATAGGTTTGATTTCATCATATAATATCTCGGCTGGTTTGAATAATTTTTTAGATAAAATAGCGTTCCTTTAGTTATCCTCTTGTAATGCATAAATTCTTTGTTTAGCTCTGGAATTGTTGATACCTTGTCTCCTGTTACGGTATATACGGTACTTAGTAATCCATAGTGATAGGAAGTTCCTACTAGATTAGTACTGGTTCCTGGTTGTGCAATTAATTTGTTATATCCTTGTAGGTTTTGGGTAATATAGTCTTCATTGGGATTTTTTGTATTTTTGGATCTGGGATTTTGGTTGAAGAAGGTTTATATTTTGTGGATATTTTCTATATAGGCTCTAGTTATATGATTATATGTCTTTTTATTTTTTCCTAGACTTTCCTTATAAGTATTTAACTGAGGTGGTATGAATACTGGTTCTTTTTAAGTTTTATGTGTAAATGGTTTTTCAAATATTTTGTTCATGTTTGTATTGACATATCTAGTTTTTTTTTCTTCCTTTGTTGCAGAGGTGCTTCCTGTAGCTGCATGTAACAAATTATTAGTTTGGGTTTTTCGGTGTTTCCCATCGTCACCTTCTAGCTCTGGAATTTTCAAGTCGTCCGATTGACTTAGCTCCGCATATTTATTGTCATGCTGCTGACTTTTCGTTTGTTGTAACTCTTTATCTAGGCTATCTACTTTTGTACAGAGAAATGTCACTGTATTGACTATCTTTTCAATAGTATTTTCTTTGTCTAGATTCGTCTGTGTAGCTTTGTCTTGAAATGTAATCTGCAATTACATTTTTGTTAGTACTTATCACTTCTATTGTAAATGTAAAATTCTGTATATTTAATACTAGTCTTCGTATTTCTTTGGTTGTTACTGAATCTTGTATCTTCCTTGTGATCCACCATTTTACCTGCGTATTATCTGTTCTTATAATAAACTTGTTATATACGATGTATGGTTCAAAAGCTAACAAAAATTTATATAGGGCATATAATTCTTTTCTATTTATTTCCCATTTTATTTCGGGATTTGTAAATGTTCCTGAGTAATATCTACAATGATGTTCTATTTTTTCTTTATCATATCTATATTTCAATACTCCTCCATAACTTATTTCACTTGCATCTAATTCTGCTATATGTATGAATTTTTTATTTTCATCTGGAAAATATAATTTAGGTAATTTCTTACATAATAATTTTTTTTTTCTATTTGTTCTTGATCTTTTTTGTCAAAATAATATTCTACATTTTTCTTTAGTTTTTTATGCAAAGGTTTTAGATTTTCTGCTAGATTAGTTATATATTGTCTTACCTGGTTTACCAATCCTAAAAATGATTGCAATTTCTTTTTTGTATCTATCTGTTCTTCAGAATTTATTATTTTTTGTACTATGTGGTTTTGCATTTTTATACCATCCTTATCTATTTGTATTCCTAAAAATTCTATTAGAGATTTCATTATTTCTGCCTTTTTCTTACTTAAACTTATTCCTAAGTATGTTATAATATGTATAAATTTTTCTAATAATCGTATATGATCTTCTTCTGTTCGTGAATATAACAATATATCATCTATATCTACTATACAATTTTCTAGTTGATTAAAATAATTATCCATGAAATGTTGATATCTTCTTGGTGCATTTTTATATCCAAAAGGTAGTACGTTCCATTCATAGAATCCTTGTGGTACTGTAAAAGCTGTCAATTTTTTAGATTCTTCTTCTAACTTTAGATGATAAAATCCTGATTTACAACCAAATTTGCTGAAATAATTATACCCTTGTACCTGCCTTACTTTTAATACTTTGTTTGGTATAGGATAATTATATGTTTTTGTTTTTGCATTTAGATTTCTGTAGTCAATGAAAATACGACTTTTACCTCTTTTTTGTTCGCTATGTTTTTTTACTATGAATGCTGGACTTGTATGTTAACTATTACTTTCTTGAATATATTTGTTTTCTAATAATTCTTTTATATGCATTTTAAATTCCTTTAAATCCTCAAAATTATATTTCAATGATTTTTGGGTTATTATACTACTTTCATCAATTAGTTCAATTTTTACCTGTGTTTTGTGTTTTCCCATCCTTTTAAGGGATCTTCGCTATATAACATATCTAATTTTTCTTGGATTATTTTTAATTTATCTATTGAAAATATTATTAATTCTATATTGTGGGTACTTTCTTTAACATTTTCTAATTGTTGGGTGATTTTTTCACTTCCCTTAATCCATGGTGTAGGCTTTCTATTTTTATTATTTACTCTTTTTGCTCCTATCTTTTGCTTACATGGCGTGGTAAACCAACAATGTGTTTTGGTTATTATATGAGGATATAGTTTTTCTAGAAATGACATTCCTAAAAGCATATCTTTATTTATAAATTCATAACTATATATATCTTCTATAGTTAATATTTTATCCCATATTTGTAATTTAATATGTTTTGCTTTATATGTTATCATACTTCCTTCATTGTTAAATCCTGTGACAACTATAGGTGTTTTTAGTTTCTCCCATTTTTCGTCTGGTAGGCAATTATGTTTGACACATGTTTGCTTCTGCTCCTGTATCTATCATTGGAGTGTAGTATCTATTATAGTAATTTTCTACTATTACTTTTGCAAGTATATAAATTTTCATATTGCTCTTTTTATTATGATCCTTTTTGTTTTTATAAGTTATAATTAATTGTGTATTTTCTAGATTATATGGTTTCATTTCTTCTAACCATTTTATTCCTAATGTTATATTATCTTCTTGGTATATCTTAAAGTCTATTAATATTATTATACCTCATTATGCAACTTTATCATAAGAAATCATTTAAGTATGCACTTTAAATCAACTCATAATGCATCAACCACATAGGCCTTTCTCATGTTCATAGGAGGAAGCACCTTCTCCTATTCATGACATGATATTTACCCTATTTATATCATCATAGGGTCCGTTATGCAATGGCTTTCGAATGCACACATAGACATGATCATCATTTCCACTCATGAGGCAATCAAGCAATTCATACTAGTTGCACCCTAATATGAGGATTATAGATCATCTACTAGTCTTATCATTTAATCATCATACTATAAAAAAATACATGGCATTACCATGTTTAGTTATGTTCAAGGAGGGACTACCTTCTCCTAGTCACGACATACACACATGGCATCATAAAACTCATAAGCAAGCATTACACAAATGTCAATTCATTTAAGGAGAAATTCTCAACTTCTAACCTAAGTATGCTCATACTCTCTTCCTCATGAAGCCAAGAGTGCATTCACCATATAAAGATGCATATTCACATGAGAAACATGAATGTTATTACTAATATTCCATTTTTTTATGTAATAAGAATCCCTCAAATCATGCATAACATATTGTCTTCTAAGACATGCATAACATACGGATATCATGCAACTCATAATCATATGCAAGACTCCAAAACATGAACAAGCCACTAGGAACTCTTTGGTCTCAAGCTTGAATAAGAATAGAAGGAAAAGATAAGGATATCAACAACCTTACTACTCACTCATCATCCCCCACTTAGGGTAAGCCCATTTAAGAGCACATTAAAGTAACCAAGAGAACTATCACTTAACAATTAAGCACAATGTCCCCCTCTTGGGATCAAGTTATGCAAATTTCTTTAATCATTACCTCCTTCATCTCTAAGGTAGGAACCATTCTCCACTAAATCTTCACAATACTCCGTTAGGTGAGGATTTCAAGAATCCAAAAAAATTGAGTATCTATACCACTCCACTTCATATCTATCACCCAAAGTGGTTCTCAACATGGAGAACTCAAGGAAGTTCAATGTAGAAATATTAAGGGCACTCAAAACCTTACCATCTAGGCACATTATCCCCCCCACTTGGGGTGACCTTAATAAACTCTTTAGCACATTATACCTTTAGTATCACCTTTGGTGTAACTTTCCGCTCAACGATGCCTAGGTATAATCTAACACCCTCTTTGAATGACCATACTTAAGATCAACCTTACAAGAAAACTATCTTTTTTAGAGTTGGTCAACATCTATTTTCTTGTTCTTCTCATGAACTAAGGGGTACATGCAACTCTCCAAGTTATCCTTAGAGCAAAACACTATCCCAACTCATGGAACAAAGCTCGTTTTTCCGCTCTTAGGGCAAGCCTACACAAGAACTTCAATTCACACAAGGGCAACCATGAAGCATTACTCAAACGAAAGGCCAACTTTTAACTCACACTAGTTACCACATTCCTTCAAAACTCGTCAAATCTACACCATGACTTTCTACGATCATTACCCATCACAATAAAGCAACTCATCATCCTAAAAAGCATTTCATTCTTACCATAACGAATCTTATCATACGATAACTACAGCACCATACAACATTTTCAATGTAATGCTCCCAACCTCATAGGTCACACATAGCCATGATTGGCATCACAATATGATTTCCAAATCTACCTTCATATATATTCATATAGTCACCTAATCATAATAAGCATTAAAACTCACCTTTTCTTCCCTCTATCCTTGCAACATCACCCCTTCCAAGTAATCACATCTAGAAGACCACCGGACAAGGGAAAATAAGAGAGAGAGAGAGATCATATGGAGTTAAGCTCTACGGCACGACACAAGAGTAATGAAGAAAGTGAAACTTCTATCGTCCTATAGCCTCTCGCTCATAGATGTGTCGCGACTCACACTGATGAACAAGACTCTACTAGACGTGGCTCAAGAGACGTTGAATCCTAAGACCATTTCCATAACCTTATGCTCTGATACCAAGTTTGTAATGACCCGAGAGCATCCCCTAGTCATTATCGGCGTATTCGACCTCTTGGAGGTCTTATACAAGCCCTTAGCATTCGTCATAGCATTTATCATTAAAAAATAACATAAAATTTAAAATGTTTTCATAATATAACACAAGACTTAAATATTCACCTCATCTAAACCTTTAATACAAAATCGGAGTACTACGTCTCAAGATAGCTATATTAAAACACCACTACAACACAAGAGGGACACAACCCTTACAATACAAAAAAAAACTACTATCTATTACATTGAACTTAAGGAAACTCTTTAACATAAAGGTCCTTCAATCTTTAAGGACACACTCGAACTTGGGAATAGTAAGCCAACCTCATCACTTCTAGGAAAGGCCCTTTAGCCCCCATCACCTACACATCGTGAAAAAAGATGAAAAAGAATGGTGTTAGTACAACAATGCATTAGGTATGATAACCATACAAAACATGATTTTAAAAGGGACATTTAGTTGGAAACCATGCATCATGCCTTTTTAGAGAAACTTCAAGAACATTTAGTACAATAGGCACAATATAAACCACATACATCATTATACATATGGAAACCATTCATAATAGAACATAGAGCCACTTATAACATATTAGGCACATTCAATGCATACAATACATTACCTTCCTCTTTATCTGAACTCCTTTCCTCAAGCTACCCATAGGGAATACTTGGTGCAATGTATCATCCTAAAGTTACAAAGGGTGAACCTACATATAGCCTTCATTAATCCAACCACATATATTCGTCCAGTCATAAGAACACTATAAAACATAGTCTTCACATAGGAACTATCACCTAAGACAACCCCCAATTCACACTAGTGCAATGTGCAAGTAGCATCCCAATCTCACACCAAGTGTTCCTAGGAAACCACCATAGACTAGGCATATCATATTCAACAAGTCATAACATCTTCATTTAACATTATACATAAGACCAGCATACTTCATGACATCATATAAGGACTCATTCATTTACTACATCATTAGTCATAACCTATTTAGTTCATATCATAGATCAACCATCCTCAAAACTCATTCACAAGCTTGTGCAATGTTCACATGGAGTCCCATGCCCCCATATATACTAAGAAACCCCATTAAGAAGTCATAAGTGTAAATCACATGAATAATCATACTTCATATGTTAACATAAGTAAAATAAACCTTAACATGCTTTCATATTAACATACATAGACCATAGTCTTCATTACATAAAGAGCCTAATCATAACCTCCCTTAGAGTCCATTTGTGCAATGCATAAGTAGGGTCCATAGTCCTACCTACACTAAGTAACTCTTCAAGGAATCATGACTAGAGTTCATACTCTTATCTTAGTTCATTTCTTAACTTTCGGGAGACATTGCCATAACCGACATAGACCGTGATTTTCAACTCATCAATATACCAACAATTCTATAAACAAAGGGATCAACCCATAACTTTGGCCATATGGCCATAATTTTCAACTCATCAATATACCAACAATTCAACATGAATAAGTATATATAATCATAGGAAACATCAATACAATTTAATCTAAACATAATTTCACCAATAGTGATCATACTCACAAAGAACTACATCATTGGCCAATTTTTGAGAATTTGGGGATCATGGGTTCTTCAAGAATTCCTTTGAAAATTATCTTAAAAACATTAATTCCACATTAATTCATCAATAGAATGATTTAGAAAATCGTTTGACAAAGGACCTATGTTTTGATTGAAAATTAGGAATTTTGGTCTTTGAATCACTTTTGAAAATCTTTGATAGAACTCCTTGAATGAGAGGTTATTCAAGAATCAAGAGTTACCATACCTCAAATATTGAAGACCCATGATATTGAAGAAGAAATCTGTTGAAAATCCATCTTCTAGCCTGAGCATCATCAAGGTCTTCAATGGAGTTTTTGAGAGAATCTACTTTTGAGGGAGAAGGGTCAATTTAAAGAATGGGGTCTAATTCTAGGTTTTCGGGTTTTAACCAACTTAAAATACCCTAAAATGGGTAGAACAACAATTTATAATACTTCCCAAAAGTACCCAAACTACCCCTCAGTTAGTTGGACCTTTAAACAAGTCAAACTTGAGTTTTATTTCGTGTATTTCATCGGGGAACAAGTCCGTCATGCGGAGGTGTTCCATGGAGTTTCTGGAGTTTAAATTCTGAAACAGTATAGACCGCGACACGTCCGTGATGAGGACCAAAACTTTGGGCTATGGTGGATTTAGTCCGTGACGCGGACATGCTCCCTCCATGCACATTTTCAAGATGCCTTGGCAGCTTCTTTGCCCAAGGGTTGGGGTCCTCCTCGGGAACCCTTAGGGTAGTCCCGGGGAGTCGTACCCGGATTTTTTGACCCTAAAAACATTTATTAAGACAATAAGGTCACCTCCACTAATTTTAGACTCCTAACAACACATAAAAATATGAACAACATGCTAGAACACACCAACACGTAAAAGACTAGTTTTCGAACGTCTTGGTCGTCCCTTGACGTTTGATTTCCAAACCCTTTAAACCTGACTAAAAAGGCTATTCTTCATTAATTTAACATATTATTAATGCATAAAACCAATGTGGAGATCTAGTTTATCCGACTTCATTTTTAGGGTTGTTACATTCTCATATTGACAAGGTGAGAATTCAACTCCAAATGGATCATGCAGTCAGTAATCCTAATGGAAATTTTTTGTTGTTTTCGTCTAATGAACTCACTGGTCATATTATTGAAAAGCATGATCAGTACATCACAGTAACTTTTAAGAACAATGATATCCCGGATAAATTCATGATGCCCTTTATTTATGCTAAATTCAAGGAATATATGAGGAGACCTTTGTGGGACATACTTCCTTCGTTATTAAATCCTGTGACTACTATAGGTGTTTTTAATTTTTCCCATTTTTCATCTGGTAGACAATTATGTTTACACATATTTGCTTCTGCTCCTGTATCTATCATTGGAGTATAGTATCTATTATAGTAATTTTCTACTATTATTTTCGCAAGTATATAAATTTTCATATTGCTCTTTTTATTGTGATCTTTTTATTTTTATAAGTTATTAATTGTGTGTTTTCTAGGTTATATGGTTTCATTTCTTCTAACCATTTTATTCCTAATATTATATTATCTTCTTGGTATATCTTAAAATTTATTAATATTATTATACCTTCTATAATTACTTCTTTTTGAGTTGTTTCTTCTATATATGCTAATTCTTTTGGTAATTCTGGGCATATTCGTTCTTTAGAGGTTATTTCTTCTTCTGATACTAATTCTTTTGGTATATAATTTTCTTCCTGTC
Source organism: Solanum gracilifrons (assembly GCA_029582605.1). Lineage (NCBI taxonomy): Eukaryota > Viridiplantae > Streptophyta > Magnoliopsida > Solanales > Solanaceae > Solanum > Solanum gracilifrons. The sequence continues at coordinate 30,691 of JAJOOH010072207.1, forward strand.
CGTTATTGATTATAATAATATGTTTTCTTTGTTCTATTATTCCAGTTATGTAATAGTGATATGGTTCAATTTCTTTTATCTTTTGGTATTCTGTTGATTTTCTTGAGGGTTGAGATGTGTCATCCATATTTTTTATTCTCTTTGATGTACT
>JAJOOH010072208.1:0-76849 GCA_029582605.1 Solanum gracilifrons
GGTTGGGGTAAAAAAAATAAAAAATTGAAGTTGAAAATATTTTTTTTAAAATAAGCTTTAAATCTATTTTTTTTCAACATAAAAAAATTGAAATCATATGTATCTATCTAAACAATTGTATGAATTATATAATATGTACAGTAATTCATTCAGTTCTTTGTCTATTCAATTTCACCAAGAAACTATTATTTATTTAAATGAAATTAAAAAAAAAATCAGTTAGGTGTACTGTATAGGTATATCCATAGCTTTATATTTCTTACTTGAATTTGACACGAAAATTCACAGCTTTGATTTGGTGTTCACTAAGAATCGAAGTGTGGATTAATTGACACTTGGATGGATGGCTGTGAGTCTGTGGTCTTGTTATACTATGTGTTGAGTTACCTATTAATTGACAAAGGAGGAAGAAATTTATAATTTGTTAGTAAACATAGGCTATAGACTGATTAAAAACAAGTACCACAAAAAGGGTAATATTTAATCTTTAAAAAAAAGATTTATGTAAAACAAATATATTTGTATTTTGGGAAAATTTTATTTATATACACAAAAGTAAAAAGTTTACACAAAAAAAAATAAAGGGAAACTTGTATAAATATACTATATTAAAAAAATATTTACCATTTATAGAAATAACATTTTTTTCACTTGATCACTTTTAATATATTTATAATACAGTTTTAATACATATTATAAAGAACAATTTATTATTCACATATAATACAAGTTTTATTGATGGATAATACATTTATCACACATTTTAATACACTTATAATACAATGTGTCAATTTCTTACCAAACAAGCATAATATATTTAAAAACAGTTATAAATTATAATACATATATATTGCATACATAATTTTTACTTGCATATATGGATATTGGAATATTGTTTATTATTTAAAAAATATAGTATTCTATTAATTTATTTCATTAAAAAATATCATTAACTAATATATTTAATTATTATTTTTTTCACTTTCTTTTTCGTCTCAAAATAATATTTATTCTTTCTATAGAATTTTTGTTACATCGTTTAAAAAAAGAGAAAAGCAAAAGATGAGTTGAGTAATACTCCCTCCCTCTAGGGTTGTTTACAAGTCGGTTTGAGTTGGTTATTGATCAAAATCAAAACTAAATCAACTAAGTCAATTTTTAAATTCTCAAAATCATACAAATCAATTATAATATACATTTATCGGTTTGATTAATTGGTTCTATTATTAACCATATACAAAAATAAAAGCAATAATTCATTCAAAAGGGAAAAAAGTGACAACAATCCATACGAAATGAAAAATAGTTAGAACGATTGACATTATAGAACTTCCAATCACTAAATTTACTATGAATAAAACTTCAAAATTCACCATTTTGTCCTAGAAGCAGAGGCGAAGCCAAGGTTGGGAGTTTGGGGGTTCTAAATCAATTTTGTTTGGGGCTTCACATGTTAATATATAATATTTATTTAATTTTATAATACAAATATAGGATCTACGGAAAAGCTAGTGGTTTCGTCCGAAACCATGAACCCCCACCTAGCTCCGCCTCTGCCTAGAAGGAAGGGACCGTGACCTTTCTAGACCCACAAATAATTACCATAGACACTCATATACATGAAATCAATAAAATAAATTTTCTCGTCCCAGACATTTTTTCTTTCATAAATAGATTAAAAATAAAATTTGATGAACATGTATATAAGATCTTTAAAATTGTTTGTAAAAATAATATACTATGTATGTATAATAATAAAATATATGTATATAAGTTGTCGGTCCAGTTCAGTTATTTTTCGGTTTTTTCGAACAAAATCAAAATCAAACCAAATACTATCAATTTTACAAAAAGGAAAAACTACATAAATGGACCATAAAACTCAAAATAATTATATATTCATATACCCAATCCAAAGTAATTCAAGAAATATTCATTCTCTAAAAAATAATTGCAGCCCATACTTTTCATTCATTAAGACTGATAATTTTCGCTTAACTGATACTAAATCAGTATCATATATTGTATTATGATTTTTTTTTCTTAATTTAAGTTAAGTGTGATTCAAATTTTAAGAAAATTATTGAGATTTTTTTATATATTTATTTTTAATTAATGAAAGTTCTTCACTATTTTATATTTTCTAATAAAATAATTTAAATAATAATAAAAATAATTTTAAATTTATATTCTTAAATATATCTTTCAACCCTAACAATTAATATGGACTAGAGAGACTGCTTATAACATTGGTTGTTAGCCGGCCCTAATAAGTGTTTGTTTCTTGAATAATGTGTACCCCACTTTAAAAAATTATATGCGACTCTTGGTCTCACTAAAAGCTTCTCACTTTTCAAAATATTCCTATAAGCATTATCTTCTTCCTTTTATATATTATAAATAATAAATACCCCTTCTTGTTGAAGACGATCCAATCTAATCCCTAAAATGAAGGGATAGACAACTTTATCCATGGTATCGCAATTTGAGTTTGAGCTCTCTTTCATGGATATTTGTGGAAGAGAGCATACATCTACTTTTCCTTTCTCTTTAACTAATGAAATACTATCAATTTTCCTTTCTAATTTTTTTCCTTACAGTTGTACCCAGTGCATTTCACCTATTGTGAGATACTTTTGCAATCGCAACGAGAGCGAGGGTTTTGATCAGAAGGTATTCTATGACTTTTTCTTCCTATGAGACTTCCGAAGAGAAAGAGTACAATGTTTCAAGAAGATAAATAATTTGTTGAACCAACAAGGGTTAAATTATGTTAGATTGTGAGACCAGTATTGCAGGACTCTATGCTCTCCACTTTGAGCGTCTTGGATACTATTACTTCAATCTCAATCAGAGGGTGTGTCGGTACCTCCAATGTAACTACTTTTCAATTCCAGTTGTGTGTGGACAAATTTTAGCCAGGGATAGATCAGATCTGTACTTAACAGCCAACAGTTACTTTACTTTGTTTTAGTTAATTACTAAAAGTTACAATATTATGAAGTGTTTAAATTGGACTATGTTATGCCATTTTGAGATGGGATATGTGCTGTAAAGTTAATGTTAAATTGCATATGCAATATACACAGTTGCATCCAGTGCAATTATTAGATTTTGGAAGACACATATTGATGTCAATTTTTTATTTCCTGTTGTTAAACTTATACATTATGTCAAGGAATTTTTCAAACGTCCAAATATACAAAATGATCAGTTGTCTTTATTGAATAATCGTAATGTATATTGATGCTATCAAATTTGTGCGTTTCTAAGTGATGGTACATTCGCATGTGAAATGTAAGCGTTTCAGTACGCCAATACTCAACAAATAAAGTATTAATCGTTAGATTGCATCTCGACACAATCCTCTAAATTAGCACCAATTAAATTATTTAAGGATGCAATGACGATGTCAAAAAACTCCCTAACATAATTTTAGAATTTAGAATCTAACAAGACGGACCTTTTTAACACGTTGTCTACCATTTTAATAGGCCATCCCAAACAGCCTGAGATCAATGGTATACTTGAAATGTTAACACATAGATGAAGAATTAATGTCTATAAATACAAACAAACAATCAAAATTTTATATTTATAATTTGTATCACGCCACAGAATATCCTAAACTAGAAAAAGGAAATAAGTTTTTTAAAAAAAGGTCAGTTCGCCCTACAATGAATTAACCCTATAATTTTCAATTATTAAAAAAAAGCAACTTTCACATATATAAAACACAAAATTCATATTTGTATGTTATAACAAAGTTTACATAATTGCGCTCCATAGCAAACATATATATGTATAATTCGCTATACATATACAAAAAAACAGTTGTATAATTCGCTATACATATACAAAGAAAGCAGTTGTATACAAAAGATCAATTGTATAATCTGTGTATGTATAAAACGAGAAAGAAAGAAAGGCAAAAAAAAACTAGGCAGGAAAATATTTGTATTATATAATTATAAGTGTATAGGACGAAGATATATGTATTTGCATGTGTAGATACAATTTTCTCTCGCTTTATACAAACATAAGTGCAATTTATACATTTCGTTTCTGTTTGTATAAAGTGAGAGAGGCGAGTGAGCGAGCGAGATCTGGGAGAGGGGAACGAAAATATATGTATATATACAATTTTCTCTCGCTTTATACAAACAAAAGTGCAATTTATACATTTCGTTTGTGTTTGTATAAAGTGAGAGAGGCGAGTGAGCGAGCGAGATCTGGGAGAGTAGCGAGCGAGATTCCACCAGGGAGAGTGGCGAAAATAGCAATAGTTTGTTATAGGGTACAATTAAATCAAAGTATATTCATAGCATTTAATTTGAATTAATAGTTTGCTATTATATACAATTTTCCCTTAAAAATATAATAGTTTGTCCATCTAAACTTTAGAGTTGTCAATATGGGCTGGCCCACCCCATCCGGACTAATCCATACAAGATTTGCAATTTGACGGGCCAGGCCGGGCTAACCCTTTTTTGTATGTGGACCAGAAAATGGTCGGCCCAGCCCACAAGTGTGGCTTACGTGCTTTGCCGAGCCAGTCCTCTTTTCTTAAAAATATATTTTTTATAATTTTTAAATTAAATTATAATTTGAAAATATTATCATAAATATAGACTAGTGTTACTACTTGTTAATCAAATACACAAATAAAATTATCTATATAATATTTATTAAGTTTGATTTCAAGTAAAAACATAAATAGCAAAATAGAAATATTAACATAATTGTTTTCCAATGATCATAATAAAAAACAAAAACTATGATAATATTCCATAGACTATGGCCTATGTAGTGATTCCCTAGAAATTTTAGGAACTTTATCTTTGTGTAGTACATATTTTATAAACATAATTTATATTTAAATTGTAATATTTCAAACTTTAAACAGATTTTGAGTGTAGACTCATGTTATTTTTAATACTCTATTTTATTTTTATTTTTAATTAATTTTTATTTGGCCTATGGGCCGGCCCTATCCATATTTCTCAAGCCCCACAGATCGACATGCTTATTCAGGCCGGGCTAAAAAATCCTTTTCTTAAATGGGCTCCAAAAATCGTATCTCAACCCTATCAAATCATGGGTTAGGCCAGGCCGATCTAACGGGACTAGCCCATATTGACGGCTCTACTTGAACCCTATAAAAAAAATTACCAAAAAAATGGCAGTTTCCCCTTCTTGAATAAAACCGTAACAAAAATTCTTTCTAAAACTGTTTGCATTATCAATTTAAATTAATTCAAATTTAATATATTAATAGTTTAACGGAGTATATGAACAAGAAGAAGAGGAAAATATGTGAAACTTTTTGAAGAAAACTATTGAGTAAGGATATATTGTTATTAATTCAAATATATGAAATATGATTTCACTAACAAAAAAAATGGTCATGCTTCGCCTGTTGTTTGGCTAAGTGCAAACACAAAATTAAAAATGAGATTTTGTAACACCTAGCAATTCTATTTTCTAAATCTGAATATTTCGTCGTAAGTATATAAGCTTGAACGGGGTGTTGTTCTACTTGTGGTTATTTGTTAAAGGTCATTCCTATGTGTGGGAAGTGCATTGAAAGTGGTTTAGGGTTATAAAAGACCTCTAGTACTAAGTCGAGTTCAAAACCTTCCTATCGGCTATGTTTTTTGCATTAGTTTATGCAAGGGCCAACTTCAAACGGCCATATCTCTCAGCATATAATGAATTAGGCGAACCATATCCTATCAAATTAAAGGTCTATGAGTCTTCTTTCCAATGCAAACAAGTTTGCATCAATCAAAGTTTGGAGTAAAACATTTTGATTGTTTTACCAAAGACTACCCCAATAGAGTTTTCAGAGTCCGACAACTACGAATTACATTTATTGGTCGTAAATTGAAAAATAAACCGTAGTTTGAACTCGTAAAATCAACTTCAAAAAGTGATTTTTTATGGTCTGATTTTCACGGACCCAATTACAGGTTGTAAAACTATTTGTGGGAGGTAATTTGGGCCTGTAAAATGAAGTCCTGAAACTTGTTTTTGAGTATGATTTCTACAGATCTGATTATGGGTAGTAATTTGGGCCCGTAAAGTGAACTTCAGAAACTTAAAATTTCAGCAAGCCTTCCACAGATGGGCTCTATGGTCCGATCAAACCACGGACCATAGATGGTCTCGTGAAAGGTTTTCGATAACTTCTTTCTCGAGGTTGTTTTGTGGAGGAGTCAATTGCTATTTTGGTCAGAGATGTGTGACGAGTGCGTTCGAGAGCCATTTCTACTGTTGAGGTCTAATGGAGGCATCATCTAGTCGAGAAGGCTACCTAGGAGACCGAGCATGAGATGCGAGAGCAGTTTCCCTGCTTGTTTAAGTTTCCACGTACTTCTTGACTATTTACTTTCGGTGGATGAAACTCATTTTTAGTAGTGGATGTTGTAATGAGCCCTCTAAGTCCTTTTCTTCTTTCTGCATTCTTTTCGGCATTTAGAGCGTTCCTATAGCGATCCAAAATTATTTATGACTTGTTGGGGTTGACAGTTCAATTACATGGTCGTTCTTTTGGTTTTTATGAAAGTTTTCATGTTTTGGAGCTTTGAAAACTTGAAAGGTTTTCTTCAGTCAAAAGTTCAGGAAAACGACATCATAATGCAATTTTGATGGTTCCGTTAATTTTGAAACACCGAATTTTGTCTAGAAGGACCTTCGGTGTGGATTCCAAAGATTTTGGGCTCATTCCAAGTCCCCTTATTGATTTTAGAATAAAATAAAGTTTGGAAGTGGAATTCACTTTTCATCGAGACGATCTTGGTTAGAAGTTTTGACATCTCCGTTGAGTCTAGAATAGTGAATTTGGTGGGGTAGCATATCTCATTTGCATACACATGATTCCAAACAAATCTCGAGCACCTCGTCAGGGATTTGTGAGTTAAAGTTCTAGGTGATGCACCAGCACCATGTGCAGGTTAAATCCTTCATCACGATCGCGGAAAGCACTGCACCTGGTCATCGCGGTTGTGTGTCTTCCTAGCTTCGATCGCAATGTGCATTTATGTGGGGTTGGCCAGTTTTGATCACCGCAATCGCGAGGTTTGACCTTCGAGTCGCGGTGGTCATTTTGGTTGGTTGTCGTGACTATGAGTCTGATATCCGTGATTGCGATGAGTAGTTTGACTGGTCTTTTTAAGTAAAGACCACTCGTGAATCAACTCTCACTTCACATTTCAAATTGTGATTGTGGGAGTTGTAGAACTTCAATTTCATTGATTCAGTTGCATTGTATCAAAATTCTGCATGGTTACATATTGGGGTCATTGGGAGAGTGTGGGGAGTGTTTTTTGTCATTCCCCGAGACTATTCCTTAAATGTGACACGATGCCTAGAGCCACAAGTGACCCCAAGCTAACCTCGTGGCATGATATGATACTAAGATAGCATACATAACTGAATAAACTAAAAAACGGAATAAAGTCTCAAATAACTATCATATCTGAAAGAGAATCTGACACAAAACAATATACACAAAATCTACTAATTGTCTGAAAGCCTCTACTCAAAATGAGTTGTCAGGACAAGTCCCTAGCTAACTCTAAACTTTCTGAAAACTGAAGTAAAGCAGTGAATGAAATCATAGGGTTGTCCTCTAATAAATGAGGACTCACCAACACAAGCATTTGCAAAGATGATCAAATTTGTACAAATCGTGACTGATGAGGTACGTTAGAACCTATATTATGAAATAATATAGGCAGAAAAGTATGCGGTCAGTACTTGGAATGTATTGAGTACGAGAAAAATGCATAACATGGTATATGAACATGAAAAGTCTGTAAAACATGCTAATGCAATGACTAAGTAAACCTAACATGCATGAAAACCAATGATCTGATCTGAAATACATATAATACAAGGTCATGTAATATCTGAAAGTCATATCATATCGTGGGAGATATTATTAACCGATATAAATCATGTGAGCTATGACATGGAGTTTAGTGTACTACTCCTACACTAAAAAGAGATTGTCTTATTTACCAAACCATGATATCTGAGCTAAGGTGGATCCACTAGCTAATATATATCTAAGACAAATCCTACAGTGTCACGTAGTTCTAGGGATTAGGAATTACTACTAAAGGTCCACTAACGCTAAATGAAAACCTTCATTTCAAAATTTCACTCAGTGCTAAGTATACTCCTAATGAAAACATGCATAAATCTGGAAATAGTAATAATCTGATAATACTGAAAATATGATAGACTATTGAGTAGCATCTAAATCATGATAATTGAACATAATCTGATCTAAATCACGATAATTATAGATATTGAGAGATACTTTAATAGGACGCATCACAATTCATGAAAAATCTAATAATCTGATACATGCATGTGAAAATAGCATAATTATGATCATGGAAATACTTACATGCTATGAGATCATGAAATACTCATTGAAAACATGGAATTAAGATAAATTAATACAAATTAAGATCAACCGTGAAGAAGAAATCAAAATTCAATTAGAACCCATGAAAATTACATAAAACCTAGTTTTGGAGAATTCATAACTTAAAGAAATTAGGGCTTTCTTGGAACTCGAGTGAAGAAGAACCCATTGATGAAGTTCCCACATACCTTGATTGAAACCATAGCTTGAAATAAGAAGAAGAGACTTGAAGATTGAAACCCTTTATCTTGCCTCAAGAGAGAAACTTGGAAGAGAAAAAATTGATTTTAGGAGAATAAGAGTGAGTGGGGGAGGTTAGGGTATTCAGGAATCAGTTATTTCCTCTTAAAATAGGCCAAAACGACATATAATATGAATTAAAAGAGTGAGAAAAGACTAAAAAGTCTTTGATTTAAAACTACCAAAAGTCATTTCTGGACCCTTTCTACGGATCATAGAATAGTCCATGGACCGTGAAAGGTCTCGTAGAAGGCAGGGGTAAAAATTATGAGTTTCAGAAGTTTCAAAGCTTTGGTTTACGAACCCACCCACGATGCCTAAACCTTTTCCACAAGCCATAAAAACCCTTTATACTGATCAAGCAAACTTTCCAAGTTTAAGAAGTCTGGTTTACGATTCTTAGAATCTTTTACGGACTGTAAAGCGCACCGTAAGCCCTGATTCTGAAATACCATTTTGAAGTCCACTTCACGGGTGACATTTACGTCAGTGAAGCTTTGTACAGACTATAAAGCCTTCTGTAAAAGCCAAGACTGCAAACTTCAACAAATCTTTCTACATTTTTTTTATTTTCTCTGAATTACGCACATTCGAGGTGTTACAATTTTATAGGTAAATTTTTGTTTTGAAGGACTGCCTGGGCTCTATAATGGTGATTTGGTGTCATTTTCTTGCATGAGTTGTAATTATGTGTTTTCGAGCTTGAATTGTGCCTTATTTTGGGGCAGAGTTCAATAAGATATTTAGGATCCTTTGACGAAGTCACTTTTAAGATTCTCAATGCGGGTCCCACAATTCTATTTTATCACGAATTTTGGGTTTGTCTCCAATTATTGCGATTTTAATGTCTAAACGTTCATTTTGATGTTATGTTCTTTTTTTTATAATGTAGTAGCAATCAGAGGTTGTTCAGAAGGACAAAGCTCTAGAATTATGATTTTGGAGCGCGTGCAGTCTACGTTGAGGTACACTACGACTGACGAAACTTAAGATTTAGCTTATGATTTTGAATTCATGTTGATTAGCTAGTTTTGGGATGAGTTTCTAGATTGTATCGTGTTTAGCTATTAGAATCCACGCCTTAGGCCTTATTTTTAGGTTTCGAGAGTTCAAGCATGCTTATTATTATTATTGTTGTGTGTTTATGTCTTTCTTTGTAGCTTCCATGTAATTGTGCATGTTGTTGTTAATAGGTTCTTATTGGCATTATCCTAGGTTTAGGTTAATAGTTGCCTTAGACTCTCGTTTTGGAGTTGATAGGCCAGATAAATTCTCTAACGTCGCTTCGAATGACTTAGCTCCTAGACTGATATAGAATATTTGGGTCTAATAATGTGATCCTTAGCTAGGCATCAACTCAATTCTTATGACCTTTCGTTCATAATTTACCCTTGTGATCAACTCAGACATGTTCATGGATGTTTTTTGATCCTTTTTTGGTTGTTTGGGGTTGAGTCTTAGATTTGGAGTTGGAGCAGGTTCATGGCAACTCTAGAGATGGTTCCGCTCTATGGTATTGACCGGTTGAGAGATAGCGGAGGATTTTGGAGTATTTGGAGGTCTTTTTCCATGGTTCGAGGTCCGTGTACAATCTTATCCTCCTAGGTTTGAGGCCAGGGGCGGACCTACAGTGGTTCAAGTGGGTTCATATGAACCCACTTCGTTGAAAAATAACACTGTATATATATGTATATTTAATCAGTTTTTGAAATTTTATATGTATATATTAAATTTTGAACCCACTAACACAAGTCTAAAGCTTAGCCGAGTGGTTGAGGGGGTTCAATTTTCCTAGCCAACCCGGGATCGAATCCCCATTGCCACATTTTAGTTTTGATTCATTTTTTTGATATATAAAACGTTCCCACACAGTTTTGTCCTCTATGTAGGTGTAACTTTTGTCCTTTTAGTTACTTATAAACTATAAAAAAGTAGAGCAACTTTTTACTTTTACAATTAAAAGTCCAATAGTCAACAACTTTTGTCCTTTTTGTTTTTAATTTTTTTTTTTTTAAAAAACTCAACCAAAAAGGCACTAATCCCTATTATTCTCAATTCTAAAAACCCTTTTGTCTTCTTCTTTGTTGAATATTTTTCGCTCTTGATTCTAGTCTTTATATATACATATATGATTATTGTGGTTATTTTTTATTTCTTCAACTAAAAAATCCCTTATCATTCTAAAATCAACAAAAAATTACAAATAATATTAGGTATATTTCTATGTATTCGATTCTGAAATTAAGGTTATAATTATTTTGTTTAATATTTTGTTTTTATTTATTAAATGTTGAATGAAGAGAAATCATTCATAATATTCTTTTATTTTCTTAGTTTATATTGAAGCCTAGTTTTTCGTCCATCTTGTTATTTACCGTCTCATTCATAAGTCAATGTAATTTTTTTCAAATGTATTAACATTGTTTAGTATAGTCAGATATGTATGTTGTTAGCCTCATAAAAATAACAAATAATATTAGGTATATTTTTATATCTTGAACCCACTTCGTGAAAATCCTGGGTCCGCCACTGTTTGAGGCCCTTGTGTACCTTCTTTTAGCCGAGTTCGAGGCCCTATCATACATTCTTAGTCATGGTTTAAGGCTTTGACTCATCCTTTTTGGCCTTGGTTTGAGTCCGGGCACACCTCTGTTAGTCGAGTTCGAGTTCGAATCATGAATTGGTAGTTCTATTCGGTTCTTGGGTTGCCGATACCGTGGTTCGAGTCCATGGATGGTCGTGGCAGTTCTGGAAACTTAGCTAGTAGTTCTTTAGCTCTTCTATGTACCGATCTAGATTATGGGGGTATGTTTGAGTTATTTAATTACTTGCAATTTTGTGCACAAGTGTACCTAATTCTGAGCTTATGAGGTCCAATTAGATTATAGCTTGTTAGCTATTTACTGTACTGATTAATCTGTCCTTGACTCGTGTACATCATAGTTAGGTTCTCCATACCGCTTCATTATATGACCTTTTGTTGTTTTCCTTCCCATTTTCATTATTATTTTTAGCTTTTACATATAGGCGACTTTGTGTTTCTTAAAATGTTGTGGGTTGTTTACGTTATTTGTATCTTGACTAGCTGAAAGAGTTGAATATGATAGGTTACTGTTTTACTCCTCTTTTATCGTGTCTACCAACTGAAATATCTCGTCTTAGTTTCCATGTATATTGAAGCATGTCTTTTTGATTGATTTACCTGCATCTTAGTAAAATCACGGGTTGTCTATAAGTTGATGAGATTTGCAGCTTTGATTTTACCACTAGGGGTTATTGTCACTCCATTTTCCTGTTAGGTTTCTAAACTATTTCGAGGTTATCTTGAAGGGCTTATTTAAGCATGTTTGTTTGATTCAAACTCTTGTCATTGTAATTGTTGTCTTCTCCCACTCCGGTTCTCTATTTATTTTGATTTGAAATGAGTGAAGTCTTTAAATTATAGTTGTTGCATTTGAGTTTAGTTAATAGTGATGTTTGGTTGTTATTGCTTATTGTCTTTTGGATTATAATTGTATAGTGATATTTCATTGCCTAAATTACTTGTTCCCTGTTGCAATTAAGAGTTGGTTGAGAATTATTTTTACTGTTCTTGTGCTCTTTCAGATTTTCAGACAAATGTCAGAGGCATTTTTATGTCTTTTTTTTTTTTTCATATTAAATCAAGAATTGTTACTTGCGATTTTTATTTTTATGTTCACATGTAAATCTGCCTGAGTCCTCATGGACTCTACCTCCTCTTCTTGCATTTTCTCGTTGGGCCACGGAGGCCCAAATATGCCTTTATCGAGTCAGCCTCATTTCTGAGTTAATGATATTGAAGAACATGTCCTTGGAGTTGATGTGCAGGCGTTCGGAGCAAATTAAAGTGCTGGTTAATCTAGGACATGTACCAAGTGTTGGGCCAAAGGCCCAAAAGGCAGAAATTTGGCCCAACTATTGGCCCAGATGGACAGTAAATCAGATTTGGGCCCAAATCATTCCTTCTTTATTTCATTTTTATTTAATTATTATGACATGATTATTTGTTTACTCATTTTTAAGGTTTTTCCTAAATCAATTTCCCAAAGGATGGCCATTTCAAATTAATTATCTCTTTTTTTCCAAGACTCAATAGTAATATTTTCTTATTTCCCTTCCTCCCTTGATTGTTTTAAAGTCTAAGTTTGTTTATTTTCTTAATTTAATTAAGTATGCCTATTTCTTTAAAATAATTAGCCAAATATTTTAATTATTGGATAACCACAAGTTAGTGGACGTTTTAGATGCTTTTCAAACCCTTCCTAAAATGTTAATATGAACCCCGAACCCCCTCATATTATTCTCAATTGATTTTCTCTTTTGATCTTTTGAAAATTAGTTTTCTTGTTTTTCTTACAAAATTAAGTGGCGACTCCAATCAACCCTTAAACCATTTTTCTTTTAAATAAAAACACGTACGAACTTATACGCAATCCAAGAATGGTTTGGGTCTTAACTTAGAAATTCTCAGAGTGTTACAATATCTCCCCCTTGAGATCATTCGTCCTGGAATGATGGTTAAACTGAGAATGGAGAGGAAAAGAGTTACTAGCACTACCTTTCTTGACTTTTGAGCTTGCCTACTAACATAAGCGGAATTGATTGATACTAATAGTTTTGAGACTGGACTAGAGTACATAAGTCATAAACGATATGAGTTTGAACATAGTCACACTCTATCTTAAATTATTTGACATGAAACAAAGATATCTGGGTATGAAGTAAGAATAGAACTACTATGCCTTAAGCGATAGACCGATACCTTTCAAGTTTAGCAACACTTTCCACCATGCTCTTTAGGAATACTACTCATCATCACCATCACTAACACAACTGAAAAGGGATCACTGGAAAAGCTTAGAGCGAAAGGTCATAAGCACGATTCATTCGAGAAATCTGATGTAAGAATATGAATGACGTAACATTATGTTGCTTGCCATTGAGAATAAATCATGAATTTACGAGATTGAGCATACTATGAGACATGAGTTCTTATATGAATAGGTTCATATCATGAGGCTCACATCCATAACTTTATGGAGTAAGATTGAGATCAATGGGCTAAAGTCTTTGCCCCTCATTCTGGAAATTGAGCATAGATGTGAATCTATCTGAAGTGTATGAGCATAGGTCATAGACACAATTCTGATATTAGAAATATCAACATGATGTTGTAATGATTGAACTTTGAGGAATACACTAGAGTATGAATGGATTGATATAACACTATAACTTTTTCTGAACATATCACTATCTGATTCTTAATATTTGACTTGGTTTCTAATCTAATCATCTCCCCCTTAGGTATGAAGTAGATACTTTAAAGCTTTGGATCTATTCTATCATCTCTAAACTAGTCTATATTTATTTTACTCTAATCTCGGGACATGCTAATCCTATGTCTACAGAACTCTTCATGTGCAAATACTAAGATTCCTTCTAGGACTTCTTTTTAAGTTGTTTTTTTTTAAGTTGCTTCTTTTAACTCTTCCTACTTCAATAGGAGTGTTTTCTATAATTGTTACCCGCATTGGCTTATAAAATCACTTAATCTAACTCTTAATAGTCTAACTTCTCCTTCTTAGACCACTAATGCCGTCCTTCCAAGTTCATATCTACATGACTGGAAGGAAACTTGAACTATATTTGAACAGCTTATCATTGGCTATATATAGTCCCTTCGGCCAAACTCTTAAGGGTAATAAATAATTCTTACATCAGTATACTCCATATTAATAACTCAAATATACTATCTAGGCACATATAGAAAGTCATAAACTTAATTAGATCCTCGTCCAACTACATACGATCTCGGGTACACCCATTAATGCTCTTGCTAACTAATGACTTAGCCTCACTTCATTGCTCTCATCTAAGAATCATAATACCACACTTGTACCACTCACATTTATAGAAAAGTAACACCTTAGTTCCTCACCCAATTTATGTCAAACCTACTAGATCAGATCTTAAAACTAACATCATCACCCTCGTGTTGCCATCCCTTTTTTTCATGACACTCTCCTCAAATTCAAGCTTAGTGTCTAGTACTAAACATGGGCAGCAAACCCTTCTCATATACTACACTAACTTACAACTAGTAGATAGAATCAATAGAACACTAGATCCCTAAAACCTCATGGCAAAATATTCGATCGTTGCCTCATAGTCTATCTAATTACAACCTATCAACATATTCTCTTTCACAACCTAAGTACTATTTACCAACTCACTATACATCATTTCCCAATTAGTTCTATAACCCTTTGAATATCATGGAGCTCCGACTTCAAAAATCTTAAGCCTAGATTAGATCTATCACTTCATGATTACTCTGCTCTTCTATTCAACAACTATACTTGATCTTCACTAACTCAATAACACATCGACATAAACTCATTTCTAGTTAAAGTATACTAACTATTTCTCTATCTCCTATCATGAAACACAAAAAATTATTAATCCTTAGCCTACACATAAAGGAAAAGTCCCCATTAATAACTTATTGGGCACATGACTGAAACAACATAAATTACTTCATCACTATCTCTCTTCCTTAGATTACTATACCGCTAAATGCATTCTTCTAAATATCATAACTCATACTATCTTTCGGGTGAAAATTACTACCCAAGAATTCTCGAACACACTTCTCTCATAAGGGTCTCATCTGAATAAAGTTTAGAGAATAGAGCCTAGGAGTACATCTCGTTTTTAGCTTAAACGCACGATTCATATGGATAAAGTGCATTTCCAATCTAAACATTTAAGCTTAGTCAGAGGCTTCTCTCAAGCCCCTCTGCAGTCTCATGACTTTCTAAAGACTTTCCTTGAGAGTAACTCATCGATAAGGATCTGGGCTTTGTTATTTTAACCACCTTGAGTATGAGGGGCAGTTGAATGGATTTGAGAAACACAAGAGTATGAATAAGTTCTTTATGACACAGTTCTATTGCACAATTTAGAGTATGAAAGAAGGGAAACTTTTTCAAATGTCTGTAGTCCCTCATTTATAGAAGTGGGTCCTCACAACTATAAATAATATCCTATTGACACGACTTCATAGACACCCTAGGATACTTGAAATTTATGCTCTAATACCAAGTTTGTCATGACCCGAGCCTACACCCTGGACGTGGCCGGCACTCGAGAACCATTGTTGGTCCCTAAGCGAACCCTTGGCTTGCCTAACTATAGACATGAGAATCAATATGATATGCGGAAGCCTTAAATAGATGAGAATTAAAATAATTTAAATTAATGTTTTGAAACACTTATTGAAATACTTATCATGAATAAGTTCTAATAAAATCATCGGGAGAAAAACATAAAAACATCTGACTCTGTTATCTATGAATCCTCTATTGTTAAGGAAGGATATTTGGACAAGATCCACGACACTTCAATACTACTAAACAGAATATAAAACTGGAGTCCTCTAGAAGGAAGCAAGGAGGTCTCACCAAAAGCTATCAACAAGTGTGAAGTGATCTCAACGGAGTGTTTGCTGATTATCCCAACCACTTGTATCTGCATTATAAGAAAAGATGCAGGTCGAATGAAATTAGTACATTGAATGTACAAGTATGTAATATGACTGAATAAACAAATAACTGAAATGAAGGACTGAAATCAACTCAACTTAATCAATACATGAACATGAAGTGAAAACCATTTAAGCTTTAGAATAAGATATGCAATAAAAGCGATATGAATATAATATACTTTACTTTGTGGGGAGTTTCTCTAATTGACAACGATTACTATGAGCCTAGCAATGATACAACGTTTCACCCATGTTGCAAGGGCATCCTATACTTTGTCGGGGTATATGATGATACTGTAACTATGGATCCAACTAATAGGCCTTCTCCGAGGCAGTGAGGAGTCGCACGAAGAATCAGTGTTATCCTATCTTACATTGGTTATGTAGTTTATTGGGACTTTTGAATTATAAAAGACTCTTACCCAATTCGGCCCTCGAAACTACTCCCAAAATAATCGATATCAATTATGCTTAATCACCCTTTACAAAGAAAGAGACTATAACTTTACTTTTCACTTTGCTCAATCACCCTTTATAAAGAAAGGGACTATTACTTTACTGAAGTATTTTTCAAAACATCAATCATAATCTTTTCTTTTTTTTCTCAACTGTCAAATAGTACATATGAAACCATTTAATTTTTTCTTAAAAGACTTTGTTCACAACTTGCATTCAAACCGTATACTTATGAATTTATCTTTTAAGTCCTAGATCAATATATAAAAACTGAAAACTCTTATACTTTTTTGAAAATAGTGCTCTCTTTAATTATAAAAAATGATACATTCGGAACCCTTTAAGTTCCCTTAAACCCTTTTTCAAAATAACATTTTAAAACTTTTCTCTTAAACTAACTTTAGTTTTGAATGTGCACTAAGACAAGTGATTATGTTCTACAAGAACTTTCAAAGGTAAATGGAGCCTATAGGAGCTAATACAGAGAAGGGAAACGTGGGCACAACTTAAAGGACTACACGTGGGATGAAACAAAGAAAAGAATTGGCCCAACGACCCTTGGCGTACTGCTGGCGCAGTGCATCAGGCCCTGAACTTCAGTAGTGGGCGCACTGATGGAGCAGAGCGCGAGGCCCTAAACTACTGAAAGCTAGCCTTGGCGCCTTCTTGGCATGCTGCCCCAGCATCCCCGACAAACTCAAGTTAAATTAGGACCCCAAATTAGTTTAAAATTGGGAAATTGTTCCTAAACTCTACCTATTTTTCAAACCTAAAATAATAGATGAGAAACTTTCATACAATTCCTCTTGGAAACATAACATTACTAAATCAATAGGGTTCATGTGATACTAAGCATGACCAACATTATAAGATTCTCAAAAAAAAGGAAATCAAAACCTCAAATGTTAAAGAACTGAATTCAATATCAAGAACTATGAATGGATCCTTTAGGTGTGACAATTTCTGACTGAATCGAGATGTAGGGAGTGAGGACGAACTAGTGCAACACTATGAATAACCTTACATACCTAGAAGAACAGATTTCTTGGCAGAATTGACGAAACTCGAAGAATGATTGAAACCCTAAATTTTCTCCTCTTGGAACCTTGCTCTAATGACTTGATGTGTTAATGAATGTAAAAGAACTAATTAATACTTTCTAAGACCTTAATTATTTAGGAAATTCGTTTAGGGTTTTTCTTGGAGGTAAAAAGACAAAAGCGACCATTTTTAAATGTTTTTCCGTAAGCTAATTCGTCACTACATTGTATCAGGTTACTAAAATGGTCATTACTTTTTACTCTGAACTCGAAATGAGGCAAACTCAGTGGCGTTGGAAAGAAGAGTCAAAGACCTTTAATTTGATATGTCTTGGGCCACCTAATTCATTATGTGCGGAGATATATGATTGTTTGAAGTTGACATATGTAGAATCTTACGTCTAAACTAAATCAGTAAGGAACCTTTCATCTCAACGCTATGCTAGGGGATTCTAGGGTCCTTAATTCATATACAAAATCATTCCCACATTAAAGAATTGACCTTAACACCTAAGAACAGTCAAGAATCACTCAGTACGACCTTACATGCAATTCAAGAATGATTTGGGTCTTAACTTAGAAATTTTCGGGGTGTTACAGATACCCTCTATATGATTCAATTTTAAGATTGTGAGTTCGAATTATTAAGAAAAATATTAAAACTTCTAAGGAGAAATGGAAAAAATGGAGGAAAATTTAGATCGAGTCGTGAAATATAAATTGTCATCATTTATCAAAATGAACCAGATGATCTTCAACAGAAACTGTAATGAAGAAAACGAGGAGACAATCTGAGAAATGGTAAACAAAAGAAAAGAAAAAGTTTTTTTTCTTTTTGAAACGAATTGGGTCGGTTAATTTAATATTTAAACTAAATTAAATTAATTAAAATGTGAGCATCACGCGCGTCTTATGAGATGAAAAAATGCGTCGAAATGTTATATTTACAAAGGTATTTAATACTTTGTTGGGGTAATAAAACGCCACAAAATTAAAGTGTCTTTTTGAAAATTCGACACAACTTAAATCTTTCTCTCTTTTAAGGGACCGTTTGGTCTTTTCCCCCCCTGATATCCTAAAGATTTTCCACAAAATTGTAAGAAAACACATAACATTGACTCCATGAATTTGAAGCCATTAGGCAGGCAGAGGAGGAGGTAGGAAGGGATAGCAAAGAGCAGCCATGGCTTCTTGCTCCTCTTTGAACTTCACAGCTATCTCCTCAAACCCCCAAAAGCTTCCCTCTTCATCAATATCTTCTCCCACTGTTCAGCGGCCCTTCACTTCCCACTTGTCATTTTCTAAATCTTCTTCCCTTCATTCAGATCAAATCCCAATCAGAACTCATTGCGGGAAACTCCCCCAGCCAAATGGTGCCGGTTTTGTGGTATTTCCAACTTCAAATTCCAACCCCATTTGAATATTTGAACTAATTTTGAGGTTTGAGTTATTATTGATACCTTTTATGTGTGAATTTAGGTTATTGGATGTGCTAGAAAGAAGGAACCTTTGAGGATAATGATATCTGGTGCTCCTGCTTCTGGGAAAGGAACACAATGCGAGCTCATTACCCAAAAGGTAGTGATTTTTTCTTTTTCTCAATGAGTTGATCTAGGATTGTTAGTGTGTATTTAAAAAAAAATTGAGATGAATCTGACTAAAGGAATTATCTGAAGTTGAAAGAAAACTTGCTGAAATTGGGATTGCTTAGGAATAGTTCTAATACTCCCTCTGTGCCTAATTACTTGTCCACTTTTTTTTTTTATAGTTGTTCCTAATTACTTGTCCATTTTGACAAATCAAGAAAGGACAATTTTTTTTACCTATTATACCCTCAATTAAATGACTAATTACTTTGAAAAATGTAGAACTTTTCATCCACTTCATAATTAATAGGGGTAAAATGGTAAACTCACTATGTCATTAATTGTTGTCTTAATAAGTGTGTCAATTCAAAAGTGGACAAGTAATTAGGGACAGAGGGAGTAGCTTTTTGGGGTAAAGAAATTGGTGCAGGTTGAAGATTTGTGAGTGGAAGTTAGAAAAAACAAAATAGAAGTTGATACAACTTGAAATAATGTCTAGATTATTTCCTAATACTTGTGAATTAAACTTCAACTTCCAAATAAAGGAAGGTCACTGCCCAAAACTGGAGGGCCTGTGACTGTGACCAGAACCTGGCAAGCGTAGTGCTCGTAGAGTGAATAATTAACACTGTCAAATCTACTAATTGCAAACAAACATTGAAGATCCATGCCATCCCATATGCAAAATGGAACACCGTGTGCTTCCATATAACCCATGCAACATATGTATAAAGCTGAACAACACCAAAAATAAGCCCCGAAAACATCAAATTGACAAAATAAGCCTCAATGAGAGGAATCGTTCAAATTTTATTCCATAAGTTTTAGATTTCTCGCCAAAGGGATTCATGGAGTTACTAAAGAGTGCATTGTAAAAAAATAGAAATGGAACATATAGCCTGAGATGATTAAGGCAAGAAAATATCAAAAGAAGCGTCCACTGATCTAGTAGTGTTCAACTCATGGACTCTGGTGTGATGTTTGGACCTTTTGAAATCCAAGGTAAATGGAGTGAGTGTAAAAAAATAGTGAGTCTCATAGACCGCCTCTAAAAGTTGGGACACGCTTTTTGAGAAAACATGCACTTGTATCAAATATTATAATTTAGGAAACTTAAACACCTTATACAATGTCCATTTTCAGGTCATAAACATGTAGAGATCATATGAAAACTTATTTAAAACATAACCTATGGTCATAGACTTCAGTATTGTCATACTTTGCTCACAAGAGCCTTAAAACATTGTAATCTTTACATTCTTTTCTAGGGAGGTTTTCTTCTAGAAACTGGAATTTAATCGTGTGTACATCACAACATCGGATCCAATACCCACTCGATTGGTTAGGGAAGGAAATCCTAGCATTCTGCAGTACAGGAGGGACCACAGATGCTAGGAAACTTACCTATGCACCACAGCACTTCGGGGAAGCACAATTAGCCGCCATAAATATGGTTTTGACTTATTATTTGCACTAGCATGTGTAATTCTGCAAATATGATCTTCACCAATCTGGTTGGCTAAATGCATTTGGGGGCGAGAAAGATAATGCACATTAAAATGAGAATACTTGTTGCCTGTGGCCTGGTATCCTTACTTTCAAACTAATGTTCTGTTTCTCTTTTATTCAATTGGTCAATGTATCTTTTCTGATGTTTGCAAATCCGGAAGCCAGATGAAGCTGAGTGCCTGCAACAAGTGCACAATTATCAATATCAAGCTGGTACACAAGCATGAACCACCTATTATTTTTTTTCACCAGCGTGATCATTTGCACGCATCATATTACTGGACAGCCATGTACTTGGACTTGACCAATCCTGCCTCAGCTATGCAATTAATTGCTTGCAGAAACTCCATTTACTAGTGTCTTGCTCACAGTTTCTCCAGGAGTTTTTGGAGTTCTTTAGATCTTTTAAACTACATAGGAACATGGGAATGGCTTAGATCCAGAGTAGGCTTAAAAAAATTCATTGTCTGTCAAATACTATATTTTTGAAGAAGATTCTTGGTGTCATAACTAATAGAGCTTACCTTATGCTTATTCAGTTATCTTAAGAATCTTTATCTATGCCTTAACAAATTGACCCCTGTAAATAATTTAAAACTGTGCCCCCAAGGCCTAGCTTGAGTGGCAAAAGGTGGAGGATTTGTGGCTTAGGTTGCAGGTTCAAGCCCCACACCATGCAAAGCAAAGCCCGGTATTTAAGTGGAGAAGGGTAGAGGGGTGGGCCCATTATCCACCGAGTTTAGAAGGATGTGATTGGTCCAAAAGGCGGGTCACAGACGGATTTCTCTGTTAAAAAAAATAAAATAATTTAAAATTGTTCCTAGATTTTGTTAGCTCTATAGCTTAGAAAGAGGCTACAAATCCTTTTTTTGTGAGCTTAACTAATCTATCCTTGTAAAACTTGCATCTTCTTGATGCCTTTGAATGAATCTACTTCATAAAAAAAAATAAAAAAATCTATGCCTTAACCCTTAGGACTTTGGTCTAGTGGTAAGAGCATGGAGCATGATATGTGGATTAGGCGCACCGCACGACTTCAAATCCTGCCACAAACAAATGTTTGGCATTTGAGTAGAGAAGGGTAGAATGGCGGCCCATTTTCCACTGAGTTTCGAACTGTGTGCCAACAGACCCTCGAGGATTTCTTGGTTATGAAAAAAAAGGCATCTTTCTTTTTTGTTAAACAGTATCTCTATTAGTAATACACAAAAGTATGTACAAATTACAATGAGGACCTGGAGCGAATGTGGACTATCCATACCACTAAAACAAGGACATCAAAGACTAAGCCTATCCTGTTCAGCCTAAAAAGCTGGGGAGCACAACTCCAGTTTACAACTATCTACCAGAACTAGGAATGGTAAAAAACAGAATACATCAAAAAGTTCCACAATGAAACTAAGCTTATAGATAAGGAAAACAATTTAGATCATGTAGTGCTTGCTTCCACTTGACTAGCCATTAGCCGTTCACCTCTGATGTGGAGATGTAGCACAATTTCCCTGCAGATGTGATCAACATCATATCTAGAGCTTTGAAATCTTACTTTATTCTTTTCTCTCCATATACAAGCAGCGGACATGGCAAAAACACAGCTAGCAATAGCACCAATTCCTGATTTCCTCTTGGCTTGTTGGCATACCCATTGCACTTAAGCTCTTCAATCTCCAATGTCCCTGTTGTATCTAATCCATGGTCTTGACTAATTTAGCTTTTGTGTATTGGTTGTTGCTTTCATCAATTGGCATGCAATTGTACAGTGGTTCCTTGCATTTGATTTTAGCTGCATCCTATACCCTCTATGCTCCTCAGTACATATTCATGTGGTGAAGAGAAATTGTGTCAATCCACTTTTGGTCGTGTGTGCAGTATGGTTTGGTGCATATTGCTGCTGGAGATTTACTGAGGGCAGAAATTGCTGCAGGATCTGAAAATGGAAAGCAGGCAAAGGAATACATGGATAAAGGAAAACTGGTACCAAATGAAATTGTTGTGACGGTAGGTTTACTTCGTGCATTGCCTGCTTAAGTTAGTATGCTATATTGGTTGGAAGCTGCAGTAGTTCACACTATCTTATTGATTGGTAATAAGTGGCTCCTTCTGGTGCAGATGGTTAAAGAGCGGTTGAATGGTCCAGATTCTCGCGAGAAGGGTTGGCTTTTAGATGGATACCCTCGGAGCTCTTCTCAAGCCATAGCTCTCAAAGAATTTGGCTTCCAACCAGACCTCTTTATTCTTTTGGAAGTGAGGTTCTGCTGTTGCTATGTGCCTCATGTTATTTCATTCTTAATAACGTAGACTACATATTTGAGATATCTTGACCTTTCCTTTGTTTCTCTTGCAGTAGAATTTAACCCAGTAAGTTTCACTATAAAATAACCTTCATTCTGTCACAAGTTTTATTGTGCATATAGGTACCTGAAGAGATTCTTGTTGAGAGAGTGGTTGGCCGTAGGCTAGATCCAATAACAGGGAAAATTTACCATTTGAAGTATTCTCCCCCAGAGACGGAAGAAATTGCTTCCAGGGTCACTCAGCGCTTTGATGACACAGAAGAAAAGGCATGTATAGTCCATGAATTGATCACCATTACCATTTTTTAGTAACTTGTCAATAAAACATTACCATTCTTTGTTTATCTTTCCAAGTACTTATTTGCAGTAGGTTTGATGCAAAGCTTTTGATCAAATTCCTTAATGTGAACTCATCTGACTTTGAATTGACAGTTGCACTTGCCTCCCTTTTATCTCATTAGTTTACCTTTTAAATTAAGTTATCCCCCTTTTCAGCTTCGTCTCTCTTCCTCACAACTCCACGCCCACCTGCCAACTCCCCCTCCTCCCTCTAAAAAAACAGTAAAAATAATTAGAAATCCAATAGGCAGTCTTTGACCTAAAAGGATCATTTGGACCTGAAAATTTTGCTGCTGTTTCTGCAATTTTTCTTTTAACTAAACCATTTTGTTATGTTCTCTTCTTATTCTAATTTCAGTTTATGTTTCTTTAAAGCCAAATGTTTATATTATAATAAGCTTAGTTTGTCTCTAATCATTCTTATAACTAACTTTTCAGGTAAAATTGCGTTTGCAAACTCACCATCAAAATGTGGAAGCAGTTCTCTCAATGTATGAAGATATCACAGTCAAGGTACTCCTTTTGCCACACTTCTTCTGGAAAAGTTGTTTCACCTTAAACTACAGAATGAAAATTCTGGATATGGAATACTGTTGAAATTTACATAGCTAATGAAAGCCACAGAAATTATTGCTTGAGATTTTTTGAGGTATTATGATTCTGTGTTACCTTACTCAAATAGAAATACGGTATCATGATCCATGAATAAAGTATGGATTCTCAATTATACATGTATAATGTTTGCTCTAAGAAATGGTGAAAAGTAATCAATGTTGATTCAAGTATACCGTAAATTTTGTCTAGGTGTCCTTTCTGTTCATAAATTAACTTTGGTAAGACAATAGAACGAAAACCTGCAATTTTATATTGGACAAGTAATTGGTAATTAGGCACAGAAAATCATTAGCTTTTAACTAATATCGTTGTGGTCATAATCTGCTGTCTTCTGCAATGGATTTTGCTCTGCTGTCTGTTTGATTGACAAATGAGAAGCTGTTTCAGTTTTTTTTTTATAAAACATTGTCTCAGCTGCATGATAGTGTTCTAACTACCACTTTCTCCACTGCCTTTGATTTATCCTAGATGCTCTTGTTTGTTGTTCTACTTTCTCAATGCAATTCTTATGTGTTCAAGTATTTCCTTGCTTATTGAAGAATCTATTCGAGTTTCTTATTACTCAATATGTAAAATCGGAATATAGCCTTGAATAATTCATTGACTGACATCTTGCACTATCATAAGCCACTCCATGGAAAGAGGAGTTAGTTAACATGTCAACAATGGAACACTTTTGAGTTTTTAGTTGTCCTAATTTCAAAGCTGCTAGTACATATAAAGAAGAACTAAATGTATCTAGAGTTTATGGTCTTCAGTTCCACTCTAATTCCAGTAATGCACTTCTTGGCACATCATCGGTTAGGGAATGGAGTTGCACAATGCTCTATAACAAATATATGCACCCTGTTTGGCATCATTACAATCAATAAAAGAACTAAGAGCAGCTGTTAACTTCAAACAGCCGAACCTCCCCCCACTTCTCCCCCACCAAAAAAAAAAGAAAGATGAATCTTGTTCCTTGAATAGCTTGTTCTTAGGTACTTTGAATATGTTGGACGTAATGCCCTCAGGGCTTGGTTCAACAAAGATAGTAGATAATATGTGATGTGGTAGAAACACAGCAAGAGTTCGAAATTTCCAAGGTATGGAATGCCTGCGGTGCTAAGTTGGACTAGGCATAAGTCCAAATCCATTACTTTCACATTCTTCCTCACCTTGTGGCCTCGAAAATAAAAAAATAATAAGAGGAGGTCGACAGTGAAGTTTTAGGGTACCCATAGATAGTAAATTCTTGAATCCTTCTCATATTGGATGAAACAAAGCTAATCTCTCTCGATTTATACCAAACAACTTGAATATACTTATAGGTAAGGGTAGTAGCAAATCAGTGAATAGTCCTTCCCGTTCACTCTTCTCTTACCCATACTTGATCAAGACAAACTATAATTCCTCTATTACCAGATGCGCGCATGAATTCTCATCTCCTAACCTTAAAAGGGTATCTGCTTTCATTCTCTTCTGAGTTATTTCGACTTTTAGGTGAACGGAATTGGTTCCAAACAGGAGGTATTCGCTCAGATCGATGGTGCATTGATACAGCTTCTAGAACAAAAGCAAGAAAAGTTGGGAACAGTGGCAGCCTAAAGGAACACAAAATATATCCAAGGCGAAGAAAAGAGTCTAATCATAGGGATGCATTTTGAATTTATCATGAATGTCATTCTTTATTGTCATTTCTCTTAAATTAATAATTATTATGCTGAAATATTCATTCATATTCATGTATAGATGAGATGAGAATAAGTAAAAACAGAAGAAATTATTTCTCTAGTGGCAGCATCTCATGTTATTTTTATAGTAACTATTTTGTATAATTGAAGTTTTGTACAACAGTACTTGATTTTTTTTTTTAAAAAAAAGATTAGTGTTTTTTTGTGTTCTTCTGTCATCCAATCAATGTGAAAACTAGAAGGACATTGAGTTTGTACATGTTGGCACAGAGTCCTATTTTCAAACGAAGTATTGAGTTGAGATGATAATTTATTAGGAAAACTATATGAATCTGTGTATTAAAGATTGTGTCTTTTTTTTTTTTTTTAAACTTTTGGTTAAATAGTGCTTTCTTAAACATTATTTTTTGTCAATTTCTTGCATTAAATGTGTTTAGTAGAAAGGAAAATGTTTTCTTCAAAAGCAAAGGGGTTTTAAACTTATTTTTTAGTATTCGGTAACAAAGCAAGAAAATATTATTCCAAGAGCATTTATATGTTATCTAGCAAAATACTATAGAGGTGGAATATGATGGCAGTGGGCGTTTAGGGATGGCGGGCGTTGGGGGGATTGAGTGGGTGGGAGGAGACATAAACTTGGAACTTCACTTATGTAATTTTTTTTTATTAATTTCATTAGGAAAGTCATTTTCCTCATTTTTAAGGAACTTGTGTTTTTTTAGAAAAAAAAATTGACCAACAAAGCACATCCACACGATTATTTTAGAATTATTTTTCCTCTATATTTTAGGCATATTATATGGGGGTAATTTTAAATATATACAATAAAGTAATTAGGTTACAACAAATATAGTCATGTTTTATTTACATAAAAAAAATAGTTAAAAGTCATACAAGTATACATTGACTATATATACACTATAGCTTGTCAAAAGTCATAGATAATAAACACGGACTATACAATATAGTTTACCTATACATGAGCTATACACTGGCTATACATTGTGATACACTAAAAAATGTGAATATAGCTTAACTATACATTGACTATACATGACATATACATTGACCTATTCAGTTTTGATCAACTCAAAATCATCTCTAAACAGTCCTAAAATTTTAGATAGGAAATCCTCTCAATATTTTAAGTCTTTTAATATATAATTTGCTTGAAATAATTCACGTTTACGGTACGTGGATTTTTTATTTTGAGAACAAGCATCAACAGCAGCGGCAACGAAGAAGAGTCATCACGTAATATATAACCCTTTTTTTAAGTGAGCTATTTTTTGTATAAAAAATAGGGAAAATATACCCAAATGAATATTTTGTGTAATTCGCCCTATTATATGATGCTTTAAGGGAGAAAATAAAAAATAAAAAAATCAACTCCATTGTTTCTTAATAATAATAATAACAAGGGAGAAGTAACATCTTGGAGCTAGATGTTAGATTCGAATCCTTTCTATAGTATGCACCAGTCTTTTGTTTGTGGAATGTAATAAGTTGTTTGTGAATTAACAGAGATTTTTTTTTAAATAAAATAAAATGAGGATGCTTAGATGAATGTGTGGGCAGGGGTGGATATATATATATATATATATTATTGAAATAGTAACTAATATGTAACCTAGTATTAGTATAAACTAAATGTTTAGAAGTTAAGTTGTGACTTTTCTGTTTTGACTGAAATGTATTTTAATTTAATTGATTACCAAAAGGAGTTGTTTGTACTTTTTTTTGGATATACATTTCTACATGTGTAATGTGTTAGTATGATATAACTCATTAATTAAAACCTTTTTTTGAATTGTTGAAGTCAAAATGTTCTATTATACGAGTATATATTAATCGAAGTTCAACAAACTATGGTTACCGATTTATCATACCACAAAATATCGATACTGAACTTCAAAATGTCGAACCATGTCGAATTAAATTGGTATGATAATGATATAATAGTTTTAAAAATAGAATACTAAAATTACGATGGCGAAGTTTCAGATACCGTATCATGTCATACCATACCCACCTCTATATGTGGGTATATTAGGAGAGATAAAATTAGGAACTAAGATATATGTGGCAAAGTGGGAGTGGTCTCTATAGTAGATAGGATTCACAAAGATAGACTGAGATGCTTTGAGAATGGGAAGAGGAGGAGCATATATGGACTAGTGAGGAGATGTGAGAGCTTGACGCTGATAGAAGAGGTAGAAGCAAATCGAGAAAGAATTGTGAAGAAATGATTAGACGTGATATGACACGTTTTTAGTTTACTAAGGATTTGACCCTAGTTAGAAGAGCATCAAGGTTAAGAATCAGAATAGATGGTTAGTAGGTAGTCAAACGACTTTAGTAGAGCTTGATTCTAGGCTGGAGCACCTATATGCTCTCTTACCAATATTATTATTATTATGCTAACATAATCTTATTTCTTTAATTTGATTACTATTGTTGCTATTTTACTTTGGTTATCTTTATTATTATTTTTTATCAATACTTCTATATCTTCAATAATTTTATCAATGTTTACTTATTCTTGCATTTCTTTTCAACTCTGTTCTGAAAAATGATTTAATTTTCTTGAATTGAGGGCCTATCAAAAATAACTCCTCTACTTCATGCGATAGAAATAAGATATGTATATATCCTTCTCATAGCTTATCTGGATGTATTTTTGTTGTAGTCAACCTTGTACAAATATTATCATATCATATATCATCATATATTATTAAACGTGAAAGCTCTAAAATATAAAATTGGATTACCATTTTATTCCTAAATTAAATATCTAATTACTTAAATATTAAATAATATCACGTATATTTTACTAAATACTAAAAGTAAAAAGGTGTTAAATCAAGCATTGAATCAACTTTTAAATGCAATAAAATGAGAAAGAATTAAGAATGATGAAAACGAAAAGTTCGTGGTTTCAAGACCATTCATTATTTCTACAAATTAAAATTAGAAACTATTTATCTTTTCATTTTCTCATATTGAAGATGAAGGGAAAAGTTAGTCTTGCAAACTATAAATTACGTATTTGACATATAGACAAGTAATAAAAAATAGTAGTGTTTAATTATTGATTTCAATATCTCTTCTTTTATGTGATCCTTTCTTCATCTGTATATAGCCACATTTAATTGTATTTATGTTCGTCATTTTTTTCCTCTCTCAATTTTGGTGGCATCATAAATCATAATCGCATGACAAGATATATCTATAATTATATGTGATAAGTTCTATGATTCACTATATTTGTTTGGTAACAATCTCTTATTTCTTCACAATAATTTTTTAATAATGTACTATATCAATTTCTGAACTTTTAGTTTGTTGATTGTGTGGGAGATGTGATGAATACATTATTGTTTGGGATAAACGTGCAACACACATTTCTAGATACTAGTATTATTAAAAGTATGAAGCTTCAAAGTGCAAAGTTGAATTACCATTTAACTTTTACACTCAATTAAATATTTAATTAGCTAAATGGAATATTAAATAACCCCCCCCCCCCTCCCTGATCTCATATTAGTTGATCATTATACTAGAAATAATTGTCACATATTAGTTGTCCACCTTACTAATTAAATCAAGAAAGCATTGATTTATTTATTTTTATATTACCCTTGCAATAAATTCTTTTGAAAGTGATCACATTTGTTTGTAAAAATTCCAAGAAGTTTTTTAAGGAGTGAAATAGTAAAATTATCTTCTTATTTATGATTTCTCAAGCATCGTACAAAATGAAAAAGTGATCAACTAATATAGGACGGGGGGAGTATCATATATATTATACTTAATACTAATGGAAAGGTGTTAAGTCAAAAGTTGAATGGGCTTTTAAATGCAATTAAATGAGAAAATATTAAGAAAGATGAAAATTAATAGATCATGGTTTCAAGACCCTTCATTTCTACAAATTAATTTATGAAACTCTAATCTTTTCATTTTCTCATATTTAATGAAGGAAAAAGTTGGTCTTGTAAACTACTCCCTCTGTTCCTATTTATATGCCATTATTTTAGATTTTACGTCCCTTAAGAAATTAAGTAAGTTCTCATTGTATCCTTATTTAGTATTCTCTTGAAAACAAGTTTTCGATAAATGATCATAAATTTAATTTATTTGACCAACAAACATGAATTAATCATTTAGTTACATGAATTAATCATTTAGTTTTCCTAATTCATATTTTCAGGGTAAATAACTCTCAAAGGTAAAATAGGAAAAATAGTACTCCCTCTCGTCCCATTTTATGTGAGGTAGTTTGACTCAGCACATAGTTTAAGAAAGAGTGGAAGACTTTTAAAACTTGTGCTCCGAAATGAATGATAGAAATTTATATGAATGTAAATCATTTCATTAAGGGTAAAATAGACATTTTATAGTTAAATTATTACTTAATATAGAAATGTGTCATTCTTTTTGAGACTGACTAAAAAGGAAAGTAAGTCACATAAATTGAGATAGAGAGAGTATTATTTATGTATTGATTTTGTGAAATGATCATATATAAGTATTAAAGAACATCTATTTTCTTTTAATAAGGACGACATTTAATAGAAATAGAGAGAGTATAAATTAAGACAATATTGGACAACATCATATAAATCATGATAAATGGTAGTGTTCAATTGTTGATTTCAAGTCTTCTTTTATTTAATTCCTTCTTCATCTACCTATTATCATATTTAATTGTATTTATGTTTGTCATATTTTTCTTCTCTCAATTTTGGTCACATTATAATCGCATGACAAGATATGACTATAATTATATGTGATAAGTTCGATGATTTATTATATTTATTTAGCAAGAATTTCTTATTTTATTACAACAAATTTTTTATGAACAATATCAATTTCTAAACTTTTAAAATATGTTGATTGTATGAAAAATATAATAAATACATTATTATTTGAGATAAATATGCAAAACAGAGACTAAGGGGTCGTTTGGTAGGGAGTATTAGGAGAAAAAGTCCAAATATTATGTGTGGTATTATTTAGTACTATGTTTGGTAAGAATTTTGGGTCTATGTATAACTAATCCATGGATTAGTTATACACCCTACATGGTATTATAGGGTGTATAACTAATACCTTTCATTTGGTAGTATTAGTAATACATGAGATCTAATACCATGGGACTAATCTAGGTAAAGACGAAAATACCCCCTTAAATCCTTTTAATCATTTTATTTTTTATATTTATACTAATAAATTTATTTAAATAAATTAGCTTACGAATTTTATTATTTAGACAAAGTTTTTTGTTGCTAAAATATGAGTTATTTAAACTATTTATTATTAGTATAAAATATTATAATCCGACTAATATGCTAATGTTGATGTATGAATTTAAGAACAATTCATAAGTCAAATATTGCCTCTTAACGAAAGTCCATTGAAACATTATACACAAGTAATCTAACACAAGAGCATAAATATATATGTGTGTGTGTTTGTATTGCCTAAAGATAGATTATTATCTTCATTTGCACAACTTGGACCTGGTGACCAAGTAGCATCCGCAGAAATCATGGAAATCCACTCATGAAAGAGATCAGAAATACAAGTTAAGCAATGCATTAAAATTGAGTTTTCACCTACTTTCAAATGGTTTTTTCTTTCAGATAACAGTTTTATATATTAGTTAAGAAACTATTACACTGAAAAAAATAAAATAAAAATTATTCAAATTAGACCAAATAATTTAATTTTATATGCTGATGATCGTTTCCTCCATAAGAATCTAATCAATTTTCAAAATATTTTTTTTTTTAAAACATCTCGAGTATAAAAATAGTTTAGTTTATTTTGCTATTTTTATTTTATTTTATGATAAAGAGTGTTTTTTTTTAATTTATTGATACAAAACAAAGTTCAATAAATTTTCTCTATAAATTATTATAGTTGTGTGACCTTTTGAAATATTAACTCCAATTTATTAAGATGACAATTATTTACCCTCAAATAATTTAAGTGAGAAAATAGTTAACATGGCAATAAAAAATTTATTCTCCTAGCTAGTTAAAATGCTATAAAAAAAAATATTGTCCGTTAATTATCTACCTTGATCCAACTACATGAAATAGAAAATCCCATAATAACTCAAGGGTATAATTGGAAAGAATTATTTTTGTAGGGCTTTAAACCACACACAAAACTAGGTGAGAAACAATGAACCAAACACTTGATAAAAATAATCCTTGCATTACCAATCCCTGCATTACTAAACTCTGCATTATTGATCTTTGTACCAAACAACCCCTAATAGTATAAAATATTGCTTCCCTGTAAACGTGACATATTATAGACTGTCTAGCTCATCTAGGTTAAAAAAAAAAACTTGCAATCATCAACTTGTGTACATAGAAGACATTTGTATTATTTAAAAGAAATAAAATATTTACTATTGGACGTTAAATTTCAATGGGTTAGGTTCTTTTCTTTTGCGAGCTGAATGCTTTGAAAATAAAGGCTTATTCATAATTTTAAGAATTTGTGTTTTGATTTTATAACAACCCTTTTAATTTAATAAAATTTAAAATTTATATGTATTTAATAATTTTCACACATATAAGTAGAGAGACTGCTTCATCGTTAATCATATGTCTCGAGTTTGAGCTCTGGATATACATAAAATCATGTTGAAAGTGCCCCAAAATGGTTCCTGTAGTCTACAGAGGCTTATTCATAATTTTAAGAATTTATGTTTTGATTTTATAACAATCCTTTTAATTTAATGAATTTGAAATTAAAAGGCATGTTGGGAGTGCCCCCAAAATGGTTCATGTAGGCTGCAATGTGCGACCAACTTTAGTCGGAACTCCATGGGGTGTGGTTAAGTAGAAAAACTTGGCGCGGTAAGAGTACATCAAATAATTGAATTTGCAATTATGGTGACTTGACTTGGCCAAAAATATTAAACTAAAAAGAGAAGAAGGTGACCTTACTATCTGCCTTTGTCATACCAAGTTGACTTTTTCTTCATAAATACTTTTCAATAATTTGGAACCAAATTACATGCTCTTTTAATATCTAGAAACTTTATATACAAAATTTCTTCAAGTACACACTAATGCTTAGACCTTTTAATGATAGTTAAACTATAAAATAACTTAAGGCTAGTTCAAGCATACAAAACAAGAAAAGATGGGTCAATTGGAAGATTATAATGTACATATTTCTATGCACATTTTCTCTATTATGTGACCTAATCACTCTATAAAACCAAAAAAGGGACCAAACTAGTTGGTAAACTCTATAGTTTATTTTGTTTTTCAATGTTTGCCTCTTTGACTTTAGGTATTAATTGCCAAAACCGACTTTGATATTGTATAGAAAATTTTGAATTAACCAATTCTGTCATCCACATTTCTTAAGTTCAATTGGTGGTAGGTATTATTTACATAAAATGTTTGGTTTTTCTTTACTTCCCTAGGTTCAAAGTAATGTAAATTTTGAGTTGCAATAAAATGTATATTGTTTTACTATTTTTGTTGAAGAAAATTATACCTAACATTACTTGTAATGTAATTGCTCAAGATCAATTTTCTAATTGAATTGGGGGTTGGGGGTGAGGGGTGTCGAAAAAGGATGGGTCAGTCCATGACACGTGGTTAAGTCAGAATGGGTGAGAACATGATCGATATTAACCCGCTTGCCTTAAACCATTTTTTACAAATTTTACTGTTAATCAGAATGACGATTTTTTCTATAAAGATTAATCTAATTATCCAAATAGTTGGTCAATTTTATTTTTCCTAGCAAGCTAAAAAGTGGCATGAATCGAAACCAATAGAGTAAACAGGGATAAATTTAGGAAAGAAATGGTGTGTAAAGTTTGAGAAAATGATTAAATACAAATAAGAAAAATGTTGTAATTACAATATACACAATCCAAAGCCAAGTAATGATATGATTATGTGGATGAATCGGTGTTGGATCGAGAGAAATTTGGAGTTGTCAAACATGCTTGCAAGGCTCTTTCAAGGTTATTTACAATTTCAGTCATTGTTGGTCGATCTCTACCTTCTAATGTAGTACAATCAGCTGCAAGATAACCTACATATGACACTGCCTCTATCTCAAATGGTGTTGGTGGTGGTACTCTACCATCCAACACTCTATGAATCTCATCTTGTACTATGTATGGCACGACAAAATCAACCACATTCCTTGGTACACCGTTCTCATTCTTGTGAATTGCCTTGTAACCTGACAATAACTCTAGCATCATTACTCCAAAACTATACACATCACTCTTTGTTGTCAATTGTTGCAATCTGTAGTACTCAGGGTCCATGTAGCCCACCGTCCCCGCTGCACGCAAAGAAAGGTGTGATTCGTCCTCTTGTGGTCCCATTAGGGACAGTCCGAAATCAGACACCTTGGCGTTCCCATTGGTGTCGAGCAATATGTTGGATGACTTGATGTCTCGGTGGATGACAGCTGGGACTGCGTACTCGTGGAGGTACTCGATCCCACGGGCTGCGTCCAATGCTACCTTGATCCTAGCAGTCCATGATATTAGTGATGAGGTCTCAAGGTTGTGGAGATGGTCATGGAGGGTGCCATTGTTCATGTACTCAAAAACCAAGACTCGTTCGTTGTTGTCTTCACAATAGCCAAATAGCGTAACGAGGTTCTTGTGATTGAGTCGTGACAAGAAGTCTAACTCATTGAGGAATGCACTGTCTTTGTCCTCTTGTCTATACTTTGAACCACCAGCATAGGAAGATGAGGCTGAAGCTTCTGCCCTTTTTATGGCTACTTCGCGACCGTCATCTAATGTAGCATGATAAACAGAACCAAAACTTCCTGTCCCGATTTTGTGCTCTTCGGAGAAGTTATTGGTCACTTGAAGTAACACTTGCAAGGAAAATTCTTCTAAGTGACCCCCATTTCCCATGCTAAGGAATTTACTTGGTCTTTTTTCCAAGATTGATGGCTGAGGACCTAATTGATCTTGAACTTGAGATGCCTGGCTGCCTTGCTGTGGAGGTGTCCCGACCTCATCAAGGCGGCCAGAGTCGTGTACTCTGCATCCTCTAATCTTGCAATACTTGAGAAACATTATAACAAGAACAGTCAACATCATTAAGGACCCAACACAACCTACCACTAGAAATGCCACATTTCTCGTATTCCACTGAGATGGCATTGGCGTTGGCTGTGGGGATAATGGCGGTGGCGAAGGACCTGACCCATTAACAATTGGGGGATTCTGACCAAATCCTGGCCAAACACAATGTTCACATATCATTAGTTCTTGAGCACAAAACCTAGCATAGTTATCTAAAGGTGCACAAGGACATGAAATGGTACATGGTCCTGGAACAACTTCTTCAAAGACTACTGGATTTGAATTGAAAATCTCATTTCCCCAACAGAACAATGAATAATTTGAGGTGGCAATGCCACAAAAAATATCTTGTTTTGCTTCTAATGTTTCAAAAGATATATCACTCAAAGTTGAAGGGAGACTAAAACCATTTTCACCCCAGCAAACCACTTTCCCATTAACCCTCAAACTACAACCCCTAGTATCACCTAAAGCAAGAGACTTGAATTGGTCAACAGGCTTTTCTCCTACCATATTTCCCCAACAAGCCAAACTACCATTCATGGAGATGGCACAAGCATATTGAGAACCAGCTGCAATTTCACTGTAATTCCCTAAAGGAACAGCATCAATAACATTTCTAAAGCTTCCTAGACATTGAATTCGACCCGATGGCAACAACCCACAAACAAAATCTTCTCCAACAGCAAGATTTGAAGTTATCAAACTGTTATTTGATGAACTGAATTCATGCCACTGCCAACACTGAAGCCTATTGGTTCCATTAACAATTCCACAAACATGGGAATTTCCAGAATCAAGATTTGTAAGCAATGGGCCAATATAAACCCTTTTATAATTCAAATCAGTCCCATTATTTGAAAACCTCCAACACACCATGATTGAATTAGAAGAAGAGGTTAATCCACAAAGGAAACCATTTCCACCCACAATTCCAGTAAAGGAAACAGAAGGGTTTAAAGGGATTTGAATACCCTGAGGGAAACTAGTACAATTGAGAGATGATTCTTGGGGATATAAGGAAGAGGAAATCAATGCACAAACTAATGTTTGATTAGAAGTTTTGGAAATGGCAATAGTGGAAAGTGAAGAAATGGGTTGGAAAGAAAGGGAAAAAATGAAAATTAAAGAAAAGAAAAAGTGAGTTTTTTGAACAAGAATGGCCATAGAAATGGTGAGATGAAAGATGCTTTCATGGTGTTTTCAGAGAAAGGGGTTTTTGTCAATGAGATGTTTGAATTAGTAGCTTTAAGAAGAGGTGATTTGAAAGAAGAATCAAAGTAAAGGAAAACGCGGATTTAGAAATGGCATATAGTGAGGACTGAGGACCAAAGACCAAGTCCCTTCATAAGAAATTTGGAAAAATTAATGGGCAAAGGGCCCATATGCCTTCTTGAAAATCTTTTACTCAACTATTATTACTACATTACACAAATTATTAGTTTCGTCCTCAAATTATTAATAGATTTATTAAATTTAGATACACTTTTGATTTACCACATGACATAGCAAGTTATCTTAAACTCTTATAAAAGTATGAGATTCTTCATAAAAAATCGAGAGATGGATTGAAAACACCCCTAAACTTGGTGAGAATTCAAAGTTGTATTTCACTCATGTTGTAAGATAGAGGTGTATTTAAGTTCAATTAATCAAGTAAAAGAATTTTTTTAAGGCGGTCAATAGTTTGAGGTTCAAATTAATAATTTTTGCGAAGTTTAAAAGTGTTTTTAATACTTCTCTCTCAATAATTTGATGTGTTTGGTATGAAGGAAATATTTCCTTGAAAATGTTATTTTGTAAACAAGTAATTTTCTTACTTATTTTTTAGTGTTAGATCAGTAAGCAAGAAAATATTACTTCAAGACCATTTATATGTTATCTATTAAAACAAACAATATGCAGACAGGATGAAATAGATAGTGGGAGTTCAGGGTCGGTAAAGGGGTGGGGTTTGGGAGGATTAGGTGCCTAGGGAAAAAAAATAAACTTGAAATATCACTTATACAATTTATTTTCTTTATCTTAGAAAATATATATTTTTCAAATATTTTGAACAACCAAACTTAAAACCTTCGAAGTTTCAAAAAAAAAAATTCTTAAAAGGGAGGGGGGTGGTGACCTCTGCTTGAAGGTTAAAAATAGAAATAATAGGCAAGTTTGGTCAATATAGCTTTCTATTCTACGTATATATAAAATTGTTAACTAAGCTGACTTCTGACTGCACCATCAATTGTAACTTCATCCTCACTATATTAATTACTCCTATTTAGTACTCAAATTGCTCTTATATATTCCTTAATACATGAAAATAATATACTATATTATTTTCCACTCTACTTTCAGAAAGTTTATTTTTTGTTGATGATGGCATCGATTTTTCATTAGAGGAGATACGGAGAGGGTGGATTCAACTTTTCTTTCATTTTTTGAAATACATACTTGCATAAGTAACACTTGTTCTATGTGACTTTTGAATGTATAAATTAGCATAATTAACAAGCATTGTCGCACATATTGTGTTGAGTTTTCATGTCAGCTTATATATTTTTTAATCCTCTACTTGAAATGTCAATGTATCATGTATGTATGCTAAATGAATCATTTTCAAACTATCAAGGTTATAACGAAAACCAAAAAACTAATGTAATGTATCCCAAATATGTCAATGTACAAAGGAATCCTCTATGATAATTGATATCCAATAATGTTTAATGAAGTTGTGTCCGAGGCCTCTCGTGGGGAAAAAAAGAGGTATGGATCGAGTTAATTTTTATGCATTGATATATATTGTTTTTTTCAAAAAAAGAAAAATATTTAGAAGAGTATATGTTATAATTCATATCAATTGAAGGTCATTTTTGACATTTTAAAAATGTTTGTAATAAATCAACTCATAGTTAGTCATTAATTTAAGATTAAGATAATTCATTGTCCCATTCAAAATGAAGAGGGTATTGTTTCTCAAATCAAAATATTAAGGGGTAACGTGAGCTTTTACTCATAAAAGAATGCCTCACATAAGTATATTTCTTAGTCAATAATTTTATAAATCATGTCTATAATCAGAACATAAGTCGGACTCTGATTCAATGTAGTATTTAATAAAAAAAATATTAAGTGATTTAGAAATTTACAAAAATAAATTAGCAAAAATAAATCTATGACAATCATAAACATTCGTTACTGATCATCAGAAATTCTCCATATATCGTCTAGTAGATACAAAATGTGTTTTTTTGTAAATCCTAATGGTCATATTATTGTGAAAACTTCTTTTTTTCTACCCTAATAATGATATATTTATATGCTAAAATTTTAGGAAGAGATAGAACTAACCATGAATAGACCTTACCAATACTCTATTATACTATTTAGGGGATGTTTGGTAGGGAGTATTAGGATATATAGTATTATTTAGCACTATGTTTTGTAAAAAATTTGGGCTTCTGTATAACTAATACATCCTACATGATATTAGAGGATGTATAACTAATACATTTCATTTGGTGGTATTAGAAATACATATGATTTAATACTATGAGATTAATCTAAGTAAAGATAAAAATACCCCTGGAATCTTTTTAATCATTTTATTTATTTTCTTGATTTTATGTTTTATATTTATACTAGTAAATTTATTTAAATAAATTAGCTTAAAATTTTATTATTCAGAGAGATATTTTTTGCTAAATAAATCCAACACAAATTAATATCCTGTATTATTTGGAAATGACTTAAAAGGTAACATAAATCACAACTTAAAAATTTAATGCACACGTAGAAAAATTGGTTAACTCTGAAAATTATATCAATACCACATAAATTGAGATAGAAGGAGTAACATATATTATGTAAAATTTACGTAAAAGGAACTATAAATCACAATAAATTAACAACTTAAAATATCTAGAAAAATTATATAAAAATTCAGTTTGACTCTCTAAATTATATCCATATCACAGATAAAAAATACTCCTAACATATACCAACACGAGCTCTTGTATCTAGTTTATTTCTAACATGTACAATTGTTGTTCCTTTATTTTTTTAATTATTTGATTGTGTTTCTTTTACTTATTTTCTCCTTTTCCTAACAAACATTTTAAACATTTTCTTTTATAAGTTACATTTTTCAAATTTGTCGGTGCCTCGTGTGACGTAGACAATTACGTTGCGATTTGCTGTCCAAGAAAAAAGCTAATAAAAACATTAATAATAATTAAAGAAGAAGATGAATGTAATCAATAAATTAATTGACCGATGAGTTTCTCTATTTTAATTATTAGTTTCATTAGACTTAATCCTTATACTGAAATAATTTTTATTTTTAACAAATCAAAATGAGTTTAAAATTCTCAACTATTCGTGGCAGAAATCTGGCTTCAGCCGTCATATCATAATTCGTTAAACCACATACTCCGTGTGTCCTATTTTAGTTGTCATAGTTTCTTTTTTAGAATTATACGATAAGAATTTTGATTAATATTTTATGATATATTTTTTCATCATATTAATATGCAAAAAAATGCAATTTATAGTACTTTTAGTATAATTTTTTAATATCTAAATTTTTAGTTTACAATATCAAATTAATGTAATTTATAACTTTGAAAATTAGTCAAATTAACTTTCAAAAAGCACAACATAACAATTAAAAGGGGACGGAGAGAGCATTAAATTCTCATGTAAATTCAAACATCAGCTACAATCAAACGACCCCTTGAACCAGTGGCGGAGCCAAAAATTTTAATAAGGGGATTCAAAAGGTGAGAAGTAAACACACAAACTAGTGAAAGGGGGTTCAACATATATTATACACATTAAAAAATAATTTTAACCATATATAAATAGTAATATTTTCCGCCGACGGGGGTTTGGATGAACCCCCTAAGTATATGTTGCCTCCCCCTGCCTTGAACTAGTTAAGATTGAAAGTTGGATTTATTTTTTTTTTGGAAAATTACATAACAAGGCAAACATGTAATATGTATTTACGATAAATCACTCTAGTTTAAAAAATTACAATCTATAACTATTTGTAGGGTATATAGAAAACTTCTCTCTCCTCTCTCACCGTCTCTCTCTTTCCCGTCCAAAAAATATTCCACATAAATATGATAGTAATTGCATTGTGTATTATGTATCAGATGTATTTGTATTCCATATCAACTGTATTTTGTGTTATGTATCAACTCATGTATAAATATTATGTATCAATTGTATTATGATAATTTGTATTCTGCCTATTGTATTTATCGACACAAATGTGTTCGTTAATACAATTGATACAATTATATTCTATAGATGATACAAATCAATTGGATTCAAACAATTATATTTGTAATTTTATTTTGTA
Organism: Solanum gracilifrons; assembly: GCA_029582605.1. Lineage (NCBI taxonomy): Eukaryota > Viridiplantae > Streptophyta > Magnoliopsida > Solanales > Solanaceae > Solanum > Solanum gracilifrons. The sequence continues at coordinate 40,222 of JAJOOH010072208.1, forward strand.
TCAATTGTATTTGTGATACAACAAATCCAATATGTATTCATCCTCTCTTCTCCCTCGTCTCTCTCCTCCCACAATGAATACAATTGTATTCATTTTGATACAAATCAGTTGTATCAATTGTATTAGTGATACAACCTGATACAATGAATTCAACATGTATTCAACCTCTCTCCACTCTCTCCTAGTCTTGCTTGCCTCTCTCCTCCCCTAACATGTACCTATAATTCGTAATTAAGCAAACTACAACTATAGATCTGAAAAGAGTTCAAAATATAACATATATCTGCTTAAGCTAAAACATAAAACACCACTAACTAAGTAGGATGCTGAAAATTCAAATAGAAGGATCCAACTAGTCAAATAGTCAATTTTCAACTAATTGAAATATTGACCAAATATCAATTTTAGTTCTGATGTCTTTTTCTTTGATCACACCCAATTATTGCCTAAAATGAGTAAGTGGTCAGTCAGAAACATAGATAATACTTCCTCCGTCTACTTTTAATTGTTTTAATTTCTTTTTTTAGAGTCTAATTTAAAAAAATTGACTAACATTTTACTATGTATTTTTTCATCATATTGATATGTAAAAAAATACAATTAATAGTACTTTTCGTATAGTTTTTGAATATCTAAAATCTTTGTTTAAAATATTGAATTAATGTAATCTAATTTAAATTTGAAAATTAGTCAATTTAACTTTTGAAAAGCGTCACATGACAAATAAAAGTGGACCGAGAAATTAGTAGATACATAAAACAATACTAGCTGTAAGAATAATTATCTAGTGAACCTAAAATCTTGTTATATACTGAATCAGTGAACTAACACGAATATTAATGTTGAAAATTGAGTTTTGTAGTTCTAAATTAAAGATATGTAGAATGTATTAAAATGTCATTTAATCTTATGGTCTTCAGCATATCATATGGAGCATTGGAATTAAAAAGTTATCAAAGAAAAATAAGTCAAACAAATTAAACCAGAGTAATAATTGTTTTTCCAATAAGTAATGAGCTTATCTTAGTTAAGATTTTCCAAATCTCTTGAGATTTCTCTTTTATCAAACCCCAATTGAATAACCACATCCACATGAATGAAAAAATATTTATTGATATCCCTAAGCTGAATTCAATAAATTGAGTTAATCAACTCCTTGAAATATCCTAATTCCTTGTCAATTAGTTTAGGAAAAATGGTATGAAATAACAAATTATTAATTCAAAATAAATGTTATAACTATAATTTCATTTCATTCTAATTCATAACAAACACTTTGTCATTCACCTCTCTGCCCAGAATCTCGCTCGCCACTCTCCCTCGCCTTTCTCACTTTATACAAACACAAATGTATAAATTGTATTTGTGTTTGTATAAAGCGAGAGAGAACTGTATATATAAATACATATCTCTTCGTCCTATACACTTATAATTATACAAATACAAATCTTCCTCTGCCCAATTCTCTTTTGTCTTTCTCGTTTTATACAAAATACTAATTTGTGTTTGTATAAAGCGAGAGGGATTTGATATACAAATACAACTGTTTTAACTCGATTCAATTGTATACGGATTCAAATTTTATACAGATATACAAACACAAAGAACATATACATATACAACACAATTTTCATAGACATAGATATCCGATTTATACAAATCGCTGTGATTTATAGAAATCAGATGCCTACGATTTTATACAATCATGTGATTTTATACAATTTGATGCTCCTTAACAAACTATGTTTGCTATAGAGCGCAAATAGCAAAAATATAGTTATAGAGCGCTAATATAATTTGTGTTTGCTAAACCTAAAATTTACTCATTAATTTATGCCTATCTTAGTTCAACTTTTCCAAGTGAGTGTTAACCACAAATCATTTACAATTAAGCATATTATATACTCAAGCAATATTAAGCAACACAAAATCATACCATAATCATAGCAAAAAGGTTGGGAAATATAATTAAACCAATGACACAGTCACATTATTATCCTGCAAAGCAGTTAACCCGCTCGTTAGATCTCGCAACGGGTAGAAAACGTTTCATAGTTGATTTGGAAATGAGTTATGTATATATGAAAGGGCTAACCCATCGATGGCCCCCTAAATTTGGTACGATTTTTTACTTAGACACCTTAACTAGGCTTTGTTCATTTTAGACACCTCATGTCATGTCCAACTGTGTCATTTTGACATTTGATTATGAGATAACTTATTTTTAGTGAGTGTATCACACTTGTTATCCCATGTTTGACATTTGATTATGAGATAACTTATTTTTATGTATAAAACTAATATGACATTTGATTTGCAATTTAAAAGCCCACATAACTAATATATGTATAAATTATAATCACAAATCTATGTATAATTTTATGCAAGACAGAAGATGGAATAACTAATATACAAACTAATAACTAAACCCTGCGTAAAGTAATAAGATCTATTCATTAAAAAAAGTCGATTCAATACATTTCTTATGTACCCATAGGTACTATATTGGATTTAAATAAGATTTCAAATTCCTTCGATTCCTTATAAAAAGATATTTAGTCCGTTAGAATAGAAGTTAAAGAGGGTATTATATATGCTCGTCGTGTTCTTTATATGAACAATCTTTGCTAAGGAATTTCAGGTTACCCTATGGTTATTCAAAATTCCTTTCCTGCATTATGTTAGGCAGGAAGGAAAATCAATTATGGCTTCAAAAGGGACTCTACCCTTTCTCAATGCATTTTTTTAGATAAAGACTCTATTTTTATTTTTTATTTTTTTCGGATGATAAATCTTTCTCAAAACATGGAGTGTGACATAAATTTTGGTGATCTACCTACAGGCTACACATCTGGCAACCATGTTCATAAGTATGCCTTTCTTAATTTTACTAACTCTATATTTAAAAGGGAAATTAATTGACTTTTCAAAACTCAGAAGCTAGACAGTAAGCATGATACATTTATATCTAAGTTGGCATATTCTATTGTTTATATATACAAGGGTTGTTGACCATGTTTAACAAGTACATACATGGATGGTATTCATGTGGGAAACATTAGTAAATCATTCTGACCTTTTGAACAAACAAATGTCAAAATTTATAGTTGTGTACTTACTCCACCAAAATTAAAATGGGGGTGGGGGATCGTAAGAAAGATAATCATGTGAACATTATTTGATCTTTTTTGCTTTAACTAATTAAATGTAGCTTATAAATATTATCAAATGTTATCAAGTATTTTTAGGTGTTAGAAATGCATTTTACTATAAACTTCTTATTCATAGACCATAATCCATATGTATGTTAGGGATTTTAAAGATTTAAGATAAACTTTTAAATAAGGGGTAGCATGAACCGAAAATATGACATTCGAACAAAGTTTTTTTTTTTTGGTGAGGAAGAGAAGAACTTTTGTAATTATATATAAAAGCATTTCTACTAGCTCTTAAAGAGTAGAAAAGATGGACTTCTTTCAGGTAATTGTCGCTCAACTTTGAATATCAGTTTGAATTCGGTCAAATAATCTGGTTAATGAATTTATGATTCCTTAAGAACGCACAAATAATTTGTGAATTTGAAATATATTTCTTTTTTTCTAAAATTTTGATAAAGTATTTTTCTTTTCCATTTTTTAAAATTATATATATAAATTGATAACTAAATTACTGCTTCAACACATGATGATAATAATGTATCCTTCGATAATCTAGTTAATAAAATTTAGGTCAATTCTATAATTTTAATTTCATATGACTCACTCTTATTTTTCTCTCCCATGTGCCTTTTTCCTGTCCCCATCTACTTGCCATTATTTTTTTTAGCTAGTTTTTTTGTCTAATTTTATTTATCACCTACTTCACAATAAATGTAAAGACAAAAATATTCCCTCCATATGTGTCCTGGTTTGACTGTCATGTAGCCTAATTTATATTTATAATTTATTGCGGTAACTATCACATTGTATTTTTCTGACAGTCAAATTAATTGATTAGATTAAAAAAAAATTATTTGCCCAAAACGAATTTGTTGTGCCACTAAATTAACATTAGAATTAGTCGGCACATTTTCCTTCTTCATTTAGTTCTTATTTTTCCTTTTTCTTATTTCGTAGTATTAAAAAAAGATCACACTACATAAATATTCAAGACTTTATTTATAAATCATAAATATAATCTTTATTACTTAACCAATTAAGTTTTTTTATTTTTTTATTATTATAGTAAGTAATAGATCTGACATATTAAATAGAGTTGTCAATAAGGGCTAGTCCACCCCATCCAAATTAATCCATACAAGCTTTGAAATTTTACGGGTCAGGTCGAACTAGCCCATTTTTTGTGTGGGTCAGAAAGTGGTCGGCCCAGCCAACAAGTACGTGGGTTACGGGCTTTGTCAGGCTAACCATTTTTTCTTAAAAATATATATTTTTATAATATTTTAAATTAAATTATAATTTAAAAATATTATCATAAATGTCGACAAGACAATATTAAATGGTGTTAGTGTTACTACTTGTTAATCAAATCACAAATAAAATTATCTTTATAATAATTATTAAGTTTGATTTCAAGTAGAAGCATAAATAGCTAAATAGAAATATTAACCTAATTGTTTTCCAATGATCATAATAAAACACAAAAACTATGACAATATTTCATAGGGTACGACCAATGTAGTGATTTCCTAGAAATTTTAGGGAATTTTTGTTTTATGTTGTACATATTTTATAAAGATATTTTGTATTTAAATTGTAATATTTCAAACTTTAAACATATTTTGAGTTTAGACTCTTGTTATTTAATACTCTATTTTATTTTTATTTTTTAATTAATTTTTATTTGGCCCACGGGCCAGCCCTATTCATATTTCTCAAGCCTCACAAATCGACAGACTTATTTAGACCGGGCTAAAATTTTTCTTTTCTTAAATGGACTCCAAAAATCATAGGCCAGCCCTATCAAATAACTGATTAGGCCAGACCGGCCCAACAGACCTAGCTCATATTGACAGCTCTAATATTAAATGCCCCATATTTTTTGGCTTAAAATTATAGTTATTATTTTGAAATGAGAAAACACATAAAATCCCCTCTCCTCTCCAAACTTGTCGCACAACTTATTTTAGCAATGTAACTTTATGGATGTTTCTTTACCCCTTAATTTAATTTGAGTTGAATTAAATTGGCATGGTAACTTACACAAATCTCACTATTTTAGAAGTTTATCACTTCTTTTCCATGATTTTGCCTTATTACATAAAATCTCATAAATAATGGGATAGTGATACATAGAAAAGCCTTTATCAGATAAATAGACAATAAATTCTAAAAAGTTTAATTAATCAAATTCCTCAATATAAGACGGAAATTAAAAAACGTGTCTATATTTAATTACTTTCATTTTATTGCTCTTTAAAATAATAAATCCATTAATCTCATTAATAAAAGACGAAAACATATTTATTTTATTTATGTAATTTGATTTATTTTATTTTATTACTATTAAAATAATATATTTATTAATGTTGTATTTAATGTGATGTATCCAACAAATGAAACACTTAGATACATGTGTGTAAAATTGCACATATACATTTATATGTATCATAGCACATACTAACCTCTTAGATACACTAATACATTGAGATGTATCATGAATACATACAAACGTATCATGAATACATGCTAACATCTTATTCCGTATGAACAAGTAGACTATGAAACATGGCGCACAAGTACACTTATATGGATCATAGAAGTAACTAATATTAATTTCATGTATCTATTATGTATATCTTGTAAAAATTTCATATATTTATTTATATGTATCTAGTATTAATGTAACTTATCAGGTATCAATGTCATACGTTGTATCCAAAAATGTGTATGTAGCATAATAAAAACTTCTCGGTAATGTTAAGTCATATATATGTACACTTTATCAGATACATGAACCCTTAACTAGATACATGTACATCTAATTAGATACATATTTTGACCGTCTCTCATCCTATCCCCTTCATATCTCTGTGTCACACCCCAAGCCTACACCATGGGAATGACCGACACTTGAGAACCATTGCTGGCTCCAAGAGAACCCTTGGCCTGACTCAACTCTCAGCGGAAGACTTACTCAACAACAAAAACTTTAAAAGTAAAGTTTTAAACTCTAATATCTCAAATGAACAACTCAGAATATAATAGAATATTCAACTAGCCAGAAATAGGCAACTCAAATCTTTTAAACGTTTAACAAAGAAATGAAAAGACTCCTCAACTGCTACTGTCTATCTATCTATGAAGCTTATAATACTATGAGGGATGTTGGGACAAGACCCCCGATCATCCTAACAAACTGAAATAGATGAAGATAAATAAGAGATCCTTCGGAAGCAAGGAGGCTCACCAAACAACTCTGGAACTCAATTGGATCAACGAAGCGCTAGTTGATGATCTTGATTACCTATATCTACATCATGAAAGATGCAGGACAAATGACGTCAACACATGGAATGTACGAGCATGTAAGGGGAATACTGAACATAACATAAAAGTTTGAACTTGGAAAGAAGAAAACATACTCACATCGACTCTACTCAACTCAACCTCAACTCATGGATACTCAACTCAATGCATATAAAACAACAATAAAAGTGCAATTTATATAAGCATTTAAAACAGTAAATAACAACTCAATGTATTTAAAAAATACAATAATAACTCAATTTGTATGTAAAGATACAAAATAACTCTGTTTGGGAGATTCTCTAACCGACAACCATCACTATAAGTTATGTAATGATACAACGTCTCTCCCACACTGCCAGAATTGTCATATAAGGCATTAAGCCATCTTTTCATCGATTGACTCCCAAAGTCGAGAGGAAAATAACCTAGATAATACACTAAGGTCCGTAAGCAATTACTTAGTGAAAAAGGAAGTGATCGAGCGATGAAAACCAAGAGGCAGGCTTGGAAGCAACCATCCTTTGAAGAAAGTGTAATAGCTCACTAGTCTAGCTCCAAATGATCCGGGCATTTTCCTTTGGGCAGGGAGAGCTGTTAAGTAGGCGTACAACTCTTCATAGGTTGTATTCAATAATAAATTACCAAAGAATCAATTAGTAGTATGCCTATTCCGGAAGATCTCCCGCAGATGATTTCTAGTTAGTGTGTCGCGAGTAGTTTCTCTAGCCCTCTATATATCTCAGCCTTGGTTTAGCATCATATATCGCTCTGGAGAGCATTTTTATTGTTGTAGTGCGGATGTTGAAGCATCTCCTCTATGGTAAGGGTGATTAAATAAGATAGAATTAATAATTTAAATACAATTCTAATTTTGTAAGATGTGGAACAACATTCTTTATTGAAACTCATTTTTATTATATTTTTTACAAGTACAAAATAGAGAGGATATATAAATAAGTGTAATTTAGTCAAATTAACCTCTAGTTAATATTTTTATTAAGGGGCATGCAAACAAAAAAATAACAAGTATTTAAAAATGGAAGGAGTATTTTTTTAAGAGGGGATAAAAGAAAATTATGACAAATAACTTAAGAGATGGGGAACATAGTTTTTCACATTATTCTTCTTTTCTTTTAAATTGAGTAAATGATATTGCAAATTTAGACATCAAATACCCTAAACGAAAGTACAAAATTCATGTAATTCAAAGATCTTGTAATGTTGATAACTTTTGAAATTCTAAGAATCAATTATACAATTCTTAAATCCAAACCTATTAATAACATGCTACATTATCGTTAGAATTCAGTTGATTACTCTTTTTATATAGAAACTTAAGGCAAATGACAAACATGCATTCAGCCAAATTGACGTACCAATTCAAAAAATATTTTTTAATTCAAACATAATTTCTTTAAGCATAAGCAACTTACAAAATTGAACTCACAAGATAAAAAAACAATATTGCCTAAATAAACAACTTTACATATGTAATGTGTTGTTGTGTATGTTGAATTGTGTATGGTAGGTATGTGAGTGGATGGTATTGGTTTATATTGTGGTGTGTAGTATGTGTGTTCTACGTGGAAAGTGAGGTGGGAAATGGGAGTAATTAGTGTAGTGGGGGGTTTTTTAGGATTAGTTATTATTTATTTATTTTTTTAAAAATATAACAATAAAAATATTAGCCAACTATTATGAACTAATAAAAATATAGAAAATTTAAATAGCTTGAACTAAAAATATAATTAAGAAAATACTAACTTATTTATAACACCAAAAATAAAAGAAAACATATATATTTTTTGTAAAGTTTCTTTTCTTTCTTAGATTTTTTTTATAAAACTTACCCTAAAATGTGATTCCGATTTTTGTTGTTTTCAAATATTTTAAAATAAACAAAATAAAATAAGATAAAAAAACAAAACATTTAATTCAAAATTTTAAAATATATCAAGCACTAAAAATGGTGTGAAAGTTTAAGTTCGGTAAAATATTATGTGTCTACAACTATGTCCAGTGGCGTAGCCACCCTTATGTCAGGGTGTCCAATTCCTTCATCGAAAAACTATACCATATATATGTAATGACCCGAAAGGTTATTTTTGGAATTTTTTATAAAATTACCGGTTTACCCCTCTTGATAGTTATCTCGAGTCATTTACGATCAATTTGATTTGAGAATTTTGAACTATTTCATAACTACGGTAATTAAATTGGTCGATATTTATTAATTAATTAATTTATTAGTTGATGGTTACTAGGCCAAGTCTATAACTTATTTAATAGGGAAAATTGTATATAATAACAAACTATTAATTCAAATCAAATGCTATAAATATACTTTGATTTAATTGTACCATATAGCAAACTACTGCTATTTTCGCCACTCTCCTTGGTGGAATCTTGCTCGCCACTCTCGTTTGGTGGTAGTCTCGCTCGCCCTCTCTCGCTTTTATACAAACACAAATGTATAAAATGTGTTTGTGTTTGTATAAAGCGAGAGGAAATTGTATATATACATATATTTTCGTTTCCCTCTCTCCCCTCTTCCCTCTCCCAGATCTCGCTCGCCACTCTCCCAAATCTCGCTCGCCACCCCTCCTCTCTCGCTTATACAAACAGAAACGAAATGTATAAATTGCGCTTCTGTTTGTATAAAGCGAGAGAAAATTGTATATACACATGCAAATACATATATCTTCGTCCTATACACTTATAATTATACAATACAAATATTTTCCTGCCCAGTTTTCTTTTGCCTTTCTCTCTTTCTCGTTTTATACATACACAGATTATACAATTGATCTTTTCTAAACAACTGCTTTCTTTTGTATATATATAGCGAATTATATAACTGCCTTCTTTTTATATGTATAGCGAATTATACAACTATTTTTTTTTGTATATATATATATTGAATTATACATATATATGTTTGTTATAGAGCGCAATTAGGCAAACTTTGCTATAACATACAAATATTAATTTTGTATTTGTTATATGTGAAAGTTATTCTATTTAATATCCAATTCACTTGGCCCATGTATTAAAATAAATTAGTGGGGATGGATACCTTTAGTTTTTATTTTCTGGAAACAAAAAGTAACCTCCGAAGAGGAGCCAGCGGCCTCGATAGCCAAAGAAAGTGACCCGTCTGTACAGGTATGAATTAAGGGATTCTCATGTTTTTGATATATGTAAAAATCAATGGTTGAACTTATGGGTATATGGTCATATTATATTATTTATGGGTTGATGGAGGGCTCCCTTGATGGAAATAATTTAAAATTAAGAATTGGGTTTCTTTTGCACATATAGTCATTTTTAGTCGTGGATGGATAAATGTGTATGGCTAAGAACAAGCAAATGTGTTGAGGCTAATCATAGGCCAATGATTAGAGGATAGTGGTTGGGGGAAATTTATATGTTGTATGAATATGCAGCTTGTTATCTTCCCATAAATAAATGCCACTTTCGTGATTTGGTTTGAGGGTTCTACAGATTCTTCTTATCAATTATTATCATATTTTGGCTCAAATTTTGAGATATTGGGATATGTAATTAAATAGTGGGTGTATTGTGATACATAAACATCATTAAAATTATGTTATTTGGAGATATTGAGATTAAACCCTAGACTTAAAATTTGGAAAATATGAGAGTTGACATATTAACAAGATAAGGAAATTGATTATAAATTTGAGTGAGTTTTTGGGTATAAGTTAGACATACAGTAGTATGAATGTTGTTAGCTTTGAAATCCTTATTGGGATCATTAATGTGAATAGATTGCTTTGAGTTGGAAGTACAACGAAAGGGCAAGGCTCAAATCCGGGAGCGAATTCTTGATTGACTGAGGCAAGTGGATTTCTAAACCCTTGTTAAGTGTATGAAATACATGTATTTCCTTGTAATTAGGGTAATAAGACTTGGTGATGGGTTGACTTGTCCACATTGATTAATTATAATGATGAAAAATGGGTAATAAAAGACAATGTGATTAATTGTTTGTGAGTGATGTGTTGAGAATGATTTGAAAGGCTTGTTGAATCATTGTTGATATCGTATCAAGATTGTGTTGTTGTGAATTGCGCAATGTTATGAAAATTGTCATATCCTCATTATTTGTATGAACATGTCATTTGCATTGTTCTGATACATGGTTGTGACAAATGTTATGTGAATTGAGAAAGAATAAGAAATTAAAGAGGATGTACCCTTTCGAGAAACGTATCGCGCGCCGCGATGGATACTATATTTCGAGGGACGTATCGCGCGCCGCGATGGATACTATATTTCGAGGGACGTATCGCACGCCGCGATGGATACTATATTTCGAGGAACGTATCGCGCGCCGCGATGGTTACTATTATCGAGGGTCGTATCGCACGCCACGATGGTTACTATTATCGAGGGTCGTATCGCACGCCACGATGGATGCATGGACATATATATCCCTCATGGGTCTCGGACTGAGAGACAGCGTGTATGTATCACTAGGTCAGACATGCATTACTATACTTGACATGCATTACTATACTTGACATTGCATTCCATTGAATTGCACATATTTATCATTAGTAAACTTGATATTGTGTTTTACTGATTTTGTGAGTGCCTTTCTATGGAACTTTGATTGATGAATATTGAGCTTGTTGTTGAGTATATGTAATTGTTAGAGTGTTGTTGTTGAGTTGTGTGCTAGGTGAATTATGAATTGTTAGGTTGGGCTAATTTTATACAGGTTGTAGTTGTGGAACTTTGATTGATTAATATTGAGCTTGTTGTTGAGAATATGTGATTGTTAGAATGTTGTTGAGCTGTGTGCTTGTAAATTTTGAAATGTTAGGTTGGACTGATTTTTATGCAGGTTATAGTTATGGAGGTTCGGTTGGGGTGGTAGGAGTACCCATATTCTATTCCATTAGCTTGTGTTTAGAGATTTACTTATTGAGTACCATGTGGTTTGGTACTCACCTCTTGCTTTTACAATTTTTGTAGGTTACGAGCCTCGATTTTATGATACTTTCATTCTCTTATTTTTTGAGACTTTTTGGAGATTTGTGAGGTAGTTGTTTGTCATCTCAGCGAACTTTCTTACTTCTATTTATGATCTTGTTCTATTCTAGAAGCAAGGTCATTTGAGACTTGTTTTTTTTTTCTTTTGAATCAATTGTAATACTTTAGAGGCTTGTACACGTGACAACCAGATTTTAAGAGTATTTTTTGTTGATTATAAATTTTTCGCATTTTATTGTAATGGTTGAGTTTTAGGCTGACTTGTCTTGGTGGGATAAGACGAGTGCCATCACGTCCATTTTTGGGTCGTGACAAAATGGTATCAGAGCCCAGGTTCATAGGTCTCATGTGTATACAAGACGAGTCTAATAGAGTCCCGAGGATCGGTACAGAGACGTCTGTACTTATATTTGAGAGGCTATAGTGACTTTTAAATAAGATCTTCACTTCTTGGATCTCTATCGTGCGTACTTGGTCTAATTTTAATTCTTATCGCTTCACTCCATTCACTTTCAGTTATTGTGATGACTCACGCGTGGTTCCTCATGTGAGTAGTTGATGTCGTGTATGGTTTGAAATTTAGATCTAGTATTAAGCTGGAAGTAATATACTTATGGAAAGGATGTGTAGTTAGATTAAGAATGTTCAACAATTTGAAGGGATTGAATATTGTGGCATATATGATATTTAGAGTGGTTTAGCAATTTGAAGTTGAATGATTAAAGGGGTGGCTAGATAATGAACATTATAACTATGAAAAACTAAAATTAGTAAGTTATCATAACATGAATGGGTTGCTTAGAAAATGATAAGAATAATGATGCACTAATTGAGGTTGGAATTTCTACTACGATTTTATAGATTGTGTATATATATCAAAGAAGGCCATGATATGACTACTACAATAATATCGATGCTTACTTGATTAGAGTTATGGAGTGTGTTACTTTTGATATTGACCTGGCCTACGAAAGAATACATATAGCTTGGGATAGATATGGAGTTGATTGGTGATATTTTATAGTTATTCGATGGGTAGAAATGTGTGACCTATTTGGATATGATCTTCTCGGTAGGTAGGATATGTTCTAGTGGTGGATCTAATAAATTTTTTTTGCAATTTGATACTAGTGGTATATTGAAACGGATACAGCGATTGTCAAGTAAGAATACTAACTACTTAAAGAGTTATCAGTTGTATCACATTCTCATATAATGAGATTCGATATTGCATTCACATTTGAGAAACCAACTAACTTGTTAGTATGGATGGATGGGTTAAGCATTATTTATAAGGAAGCTTTTAGTGGTGGATCTTTGGTATGATATTGATGTGTTTAGGTTGTGAAAATATCTTGAGGATTTTAAATGAGTGTTGATTTCACCGTAAGCTCCATGGAAGTGAATCGACATTAGGATGACAAGCTTTTAGGTAAAGGACGTCTCAACGAGTATACTTGTGTGAACGTAATTAAGAATTTTAGTAAGAAAGTGTGTATAAAATTGTGTTAGTCTTTTGAATATGATTGGTATAGTTGATTTTGAGATGTCATGTCGATGACAAAGTTAACTTTGTGGTGATGGCAAGGGCTAACTGAGCATAATGGTAATAAGAGTTCGTGATAGATTGTGATTGCGATGAACTATATGATAAAGATTGCTGGTTAAATGGATTGTTGTATGGTAATGACAACTTGCGAATATCAATGTTATGGTTTGCTATTATTTGGTGAGTAGCGTGGTTGCAAGGAAAGTTGTTGAAGGTGTTGAACCACCGCTCGAATATAATTTAAAGGAGCTAGAGTCATAATGAAAAAATAATAAATTAGTGGGATATAGTGTAGCCTTCGGAAAGAGGTGAGAGTAAGAATATTTACTTTGATTGCAAGGGCTAAGGAGGTATCTTCAAAGGGGTTGAGAATTGGGTTCAGAGATACGTAATTTCACCCATTTTGCTCTGGTTATGGTAATATATAGTGTCACAAGATCATCAGATCGGTTAAAAACTATTGGATAAAACTTGAGAAAGGAGTGTACGGACGTTCAGCTCGAGTATGATGATTAGTTCTTTGTGGTTTTGAGTTTGATAATGAGTATGGTAGGATTTTTAACGAAAGATATAATAAGGTCGATGGAGAGGTGATCAATGATAAGCTAAGATACGTGAATTCATAAAAATCTTCAAGGTATGAGCTAATGTTGATAGATAAAGGGATTCGGTTACACAGTTGGATTCAAAATTCAAGTTTTTCATGATGAGTTTAGGTTTGTGGTAGTGTGTTTTGTCAAGGTATGGATTGGTAAGGTAAGAAATTATTGATCGCATTGAGTATGAAGCATTTGAAAGGACTTAAAATTTGAGTAGTAAATTTGGTTAGTTTTGATTGTTATACCTAAGGGGGTTTCACATAATGTTATGGTTTAGAGGATAAGGTAAAAATGTCATGGGTTGTTGGCCAAAGAATAAGACTGGTAAGTGAGTTAGCAAAAAGAACAAAAAATTGATGTATTGAAGAGTTCAAGGTATTTGAAATTTCCATCATGGAAAGAATTTAAGAAAGCTGAAGGAATAAGTCATCTCGTATAGATTTTTGGTTCGAAGTTGAAAGGTTGTAGGGATTTTCACCTTTGAGTTTAGAAATGATTATGCAAGGTGGATTGATTCGGTACAAGCCGTTTAGGGGTTTATCAATGACTTTAATGAACATTGAGTTTTGGATTTGGGTGACAAACAATGATGTGTGAAAGATTCTACATGGTTATGGCAGGCTAGATTGTTTAAAATATGGTATGTAATTTATGGATGCATTGGACCTACAATTATACATGGTTATTGAGGATTTTTAGGGAATTGAAACTACTCTGGGACCACACAAACTATTGTGATGCATTACATAGATACGTGATGGTAAATAGAGATTATGTGCTCATAGTATATAGAATAATTGGGGAGACCAAAGATTTCTCTAAGTGTTGGCATTAGGTATGTGATGGTTTGGAATGGTAGTTAAAGCATGGTATGTGAAAGTCGTGTGGAGTTGACTTCGGGTGTGATTTAATAGTTTTATCTCGATGGAAATGTATTATCATATTTGAAATTAGTGCTATCAGTCTTGTGTGGGACTTATACTTACCATGGAATTCTTAAATAGAAAGAGAAGTAGCCATAGTTTGAACATGTATTTGATAAGAAGACTTTAATACTAATGACGGTTTGAGAGTAAGGTAAGTGGCTGGTGTGGTTAAGATGTTTGTTGGTATTAAAAATGTTGGCTTCAATGAAAAACTGTGCGAAGTATGTGGGGTTTGATGAATCAGGTATTTGTTATATAGTAATGAGAATCAGACTGGTTGATTGTGGGTGACTAAAAATCAAGCAGATGGAATCATATGAATGGAAATGTTTGATATGGGCGCTATAGAGGGAGTATATTGTGTTATTCGATTTTGGTTTCATACATTCTTATGTGACCCACCTACATTATTTCGGACATGATTTGGAGCATAATTCGTTGTATATGCTCACGTGTGTTTCTATATCTATGAGTGAATCCCTAGTGGTTGATCGAACATTCCAATCCTCTTATGTCCTCTTGATAGGGTAGCATCCTTGGACAAACTTGGTCATTTAAATTATGATAGATCTGGTGTTGTTTGAGACAGTTGAAGTATACCAGTATTTCTACATGCATTATGAGAACTTATATAAGAGTTATTATGAAGAGTTACAGTTGTCTAAGAGTATTGTTAAAGGTTCTGCATTTTGAAGTGTATCGCTTGTTGGGTGTTTACTTAATCATTTTCTTCTTTGGGTAGAGATAAGTTTGATTCTCCCTTGATTGGTATCCAATGTCTAAAGATCATATTTTTATAACTTAAGCTCATGAAAATATTATGATGTAAAAAGGTAATATTGATAAAATTTATGATGGTTTGTGCATTATCACTGTGCGGTGGTAGGTTCAGATTCACCTTTGATTGTAGCGGATATTGATTCAGAATGTTATCTTGGTTATGTGAGAAAAGATTCGTCATGATGGTTCTATTATGGTCCAGTGGATTTCAGTTCAGTTTGGGTTCATGGGTTGGTCTATGGATTGATAATCACTCCTGATTTGTGGATCTGACAAATTTTGATTCAAAAGTTTAGTTTTAGTAGTTGCTCTTGATGGAATGGTATAAAGGATGAACTCACTTTGAGAGATAAACATTGACTTGCTCTTGATGGAATGGTCTTAAGGATGAACTCACTTTGAGAGATAAACATTGACTCTGGAAATTATACCTCAGGTTTTTGGTAATGTCAATTATTCTTAGTTCTTCTTCTTTATGTTCGAAGACGAACATGATTATAATGGTGGATAATGTAATGACCCGAAAGGTCATTTTTGGAATTTTTTATAAAATTACCGTTTTACCCCTCTCGATAGTTATCTCGAGTCATTTACGATCAGTTTGATTTGAGAATTTTGAACTATTTGATAACTACGGTAATTTAATTGGTCGATATTTATTAATTTATTAGTTGATGGTTACTGGACCAAGTTTATAACTTATTTAATACCCAATTCACTTGGACCATGTATTAAAATAAAGTAAAAATTATAGGAACCACATATTATAAGTACTAAATAACATCCTATCCCTTCTAGTTTTCTATTTACCAAAAATTTCTTAAAAATGATGTTTGCGGGATACATAGCGTTGTGCACGGGATACATTAGATTTGATACATTCCACATAGCGGGATACATAACGTTGTGCACGGGATACATTAGGTTTGATACATTCCACATAGCGGGATACATAGCGTTGTGCACGAGATACATTTGATTTGATACATTCCACATAGCGGAATACATAGCATTGTGCACGGGATACATAGCGTTTGATACATTCCACATAGCGGGATATATAGCATTGTGCAAGGGATACATGTGGGATACATAGGTAAATAAGGGATTTTTGAAATTTTTGAAATAAGTAGGGATAAATGGATATTAAGGTAAGTAAAGGAGTGTAGTTAAGTAATTTGTCCTAAAATAATTAGTGGGGATGGATACCTTCAGTTCTTATTTTCTTAAAACAAAAAGTAACCTCCGAAGAGGAGCCAGCGGCCTCGATAGCCAAAGAAAGTGACCAGTCTGTACAGGTATGAATTCAAGGATTCTCATGTTTTTTTTATATATGTAAAAATCAATGGTTGAACTTATGGGTATATGGTCATATTATATTATTTATGGGTTGATGGAGGGCTCCCTTGACGGAAATAATTTAAAATTAAGAATTGGGTTTCTTTTGCACATATAGTCATTTTTAGTCGTGGATGGATAAATGTGTATGGCTAAGAACAAGCAAATGTGTTGAGGCTAATCATAGGCCAATGATTAGAGGATAGTGGTTGGGGGAAATTTATATGTTGTATGAATATGCAGCTTGTTATCTTCCCATAAATAAATGCCACTTTCGTGATTTGGTTTGAGGGTTCTACAGATTCTTCTTATCAATTATTATCATATTTTGGCTCAAATTTTGAGATATTGGGATACGTAATTAAATAGTGGGTGTATTGTGATAAATAAACATCATTAAAATTATGTTATTTGGAGATATTGAGACTAAACCCTAGACTTGAAATTTGAAAAATATGAGAGTTGACATGTTAGCTAGATAAGGAAATTGATTATGAATTTGAGTGAGTTTTTGGGTCTAAGCTAGACATATAGTAGTATGGATGTTGTTAGCTTTGAAATCCTTATTGTGATCATTAATGTGAATAGATTGCTTTGAGTTGGAAGTACAACGAAAGGGGAAGGCTCAAGTCCGGGAGCGGATTCTTGATTGATTGAGACAAGTGGATTTCTAAACCCTTGTTAAGTGTATGAAATTTGTGTATTTCCTTGTAATTGTGTTTGGGGTAATGAGACTTGGTGATGGGTTGACTTGTCCACATTGATTAATTATAATGATGAAAAATGGGTAATAAAAGGCAATGTGATTAATTGTTTGTGAGTGATGTGCTGAGAATGGTTTAAAAGGCTTGTTGAATCATTGTTGATGTTGTATCATGATTGTGTTATTGTGAATTGTGCAATGTTATGAAAATTGTCATCTCCTCATTATTTGTGTGAACATGTCATTTGCATTGTTCTGATACATGGTTGTGACAAGTGTTATGCGAATTGAGAAAAGATAAGAAATTAAAGAGGATGTACCATTTCGAGGGACGTATCACGCGCCGCGATGGATACCATATTTCGATATACGTATCGCAAGCCGCGATGGTTACTGTTATCGAGGGTCGTATCGCACGCCGCGATGGATGCATGGACAGATATGTCCCCCATGGGTCCCGGACTGAGAGACAACATGTGTGTATCACTAGGTCAGACATGCATCACTATAATTGACATTGCATTCCATTGCATTGCACATATTTATCATTAGTGAACTTGATATTGTGTTTTGCTGATCTGGTGAGTGTCTTTCCGTGGAACTTTGATTGATGAATATTGAGCTTGTTGTTGAGGATATGTAATTGTTAGAATGTTGTTGTTGAGCTATGTGTTAGGTGAATTATGAATTGTTAGGTTGGGCTGGTTTTATGCAGGTTGTAGTTGTGGAACTTTGATTGATGAATATTGAGCTTGTTATTAAGAATATGTGATTGTTAGAATGTTGTTGTTGAACTGTGTGCTTGTTAATTGTGAACTGTTAGGTTGGACTGATTTTTATGCAGGTTATAGTTGTGGAGGTTCGGTTGGGGTGGTAGGAGTACCCGTATTCTATTCCCTTAGCTTGTGTTTAGAAATTTACTTGCTGAGTACCGTGTGGTTTAGTACTCACTCCTTGCTTCTACAATTTTTGTAGGTTACGAGCCTCGATTTTGTGATACTTTTCATTCTCTTATTTTCCGAGGCTTCTTGGAGATTTGTGAGGTAGTTGTTTGTCATCTTAACGAACTTTCTTACTCCTATTTATGATCTTGTTCTATTCTAGAAACAAGGTCATTTGAGACTTGTATTTTTTCTTCTTTTGAATCAATTGTAATACTTTAGAGGCTTGTACACGTGACAACCAGATTTCGGGGGTATTTTTGAGTTGATTATAAAATTTCTGTATTTTATTGTAATGATTGAGTTTTAGGCTGACTTATTTTTGTGGGATAAGACGAGTGCCATCACGCCAATTTTTGGGTCGTGATAATATACAAGTAAAATAATAAACAAAGTGGCTAAATAACATATTTTGGGCACCCTTGACACAACAATATAATGTAATCTAGTGGTTTGAGGTGCCTTGAAGTTCGTTAAGACACACGAACTTAAAGTATTTGTGTGTTCGAATCTCAGTAATAATAAAAAAAATTCCACTTTTTAAGAGCGGGTTCACTTTAACACTTGGACACCCTTAGTAAAATTTTTGGCTCCACCAACTGGCTATGTCCATCACTTTTTTAAAAATACGGAAAAGGGCCAAAAATACCCTTGGAGTATTTGAAAAGGTTTAAATATACCCCTCATCCATCTATTTGGCTAGAAATACCCCTCAATCCACCTTTTTGGCCTACTTTTACCCTTAAAGCTTAACATATTTTTTAAAATTATTATTAATAGTAGTAGTTATTACATGGCGTTTTCCTATTGGATAAAATTTAAATTTCCAACCCATTGGACTTTTTCCGATCCAAGCCCACAACCCATGACCCAAATCCAATTAAACTTACTAATGAATCAACTCCTATATCTCTCCCTTAAACACATTTATCTCTGCAATGTACTACTGTAGTTATGGGAAAAGAGTATTGAGAATGCAGATGAAGTAATCGTAGTTTTTACGGTTTGATATAAAGAAATTTTCCTTTTTAATTTGAAATTATTGGAAATTTATAAATTGAAGTAAGGAGGTGTTCTGCTTAAGCACAGGTTTCTGAAAAATAGGCAGTAGTGATTTCTCAATTATGTGCTTTAAATGATTATTGAAGCAATGCCAACCAGATAAACAAGAAGAACACTATTATAAACATGAGAAGGAAAAAAAAAAAAAGAGTCCACATTTTTCGTGGATCAATAAATGAGAAATCACGAAATCAATGTGAAGTTTCTGGGAAGTTTCGAACTTTTTCTTTTCAGAAAGAAATATTTTTTTGCATTTCCTGATTTCATTTCAAAACAATAATTAAAGAAATAACATTTGACAATAAAAAATACTTTTAGAGAAAATCTAAATATTGTAAAACTGCAAGACCAAATGCTCCAGTAAACTAAAAGTTCAGAGAAACTTTCGTTGTAGTAATGAATCTTTGGTGAAGAGCCAGGGAGGGAAGAGACACGACGTACTTGATTGATTGTGAGGTTTAATTGAATTTGGGTCAGTTGGGTGTGGGTTTGGATCCGGGGCGGGTTGAAAAAAAATTAATGGGTTGGGAATTTAATTATATCCGATAGGAAGATGCCACGTAATAAATTATAATACTCCCTCCGTTTCACAAAGAATGACCTCCTTTCCTTTTTAGTCAGTTTCAAAAAAATGACCTCTTTTCTTTTTTGGTAACATTTTACTTTGTGTTTTCCACGTGGCATGTTTAAGACCACAAGATTAAGGGCAATTTTGTACATTTGACATAACTTTAATTTAGGACCACAAAATTCAAAAGTCTTCTTTAATTTCTTAAACTTCGTGCCAACTCAAACCAGATCAATCTTTTTGAAACGGAGGGAGTAATTTAAAAAATCTAGTAAGTTCTAAGGGTAAAAATAGGCCAAAAAAATGGATTGGGGGTATTTTTAATCAAATAGATGGATGAAGGATATTTTTAAACCTTTTCAAATACTCCAAAAATATTTTTGGCCCTTTTCCGTTAAAAATGTTTGACCAGCATTTTTACCCAAAAAAGCGACAGACGATGCGACATCGTCAGTGGCTTCTTTAAAATGTTAGACCAAAAGCAACAGACAAACCAAAATAAACGATCGCCATACCATCACTGTCTGTCGTTTTTAATTAAAAAAATAATTTAAAAAAGACGAACAACGTCTCAAATGGCGTTACTTATTTGGAGCAGCAACATCTGTCTTTTTTGGCTCTATCTTTTTTGCCAGTTTTTTTAGTAGTGTTCTCTTTAATTGGTGAATGTTTTGATAAGACTTTTGAGTACTTCATATTGATAATTATGTCTCAATATTTATATTTATACTAGTAGAAGTGATATAAAATTCAGTTATTGTTCTACTTCAGATATAAAAATATAATCAAGATAGTCGTAGAAAAAAATAACTTCCCACACAAGTGTTTGTCTAAAAAAAAAGTTTCCAAACAATTTTTTTTCCTATTTAATAAACATGAGAAAATAACTACATAAAATATTTTTTTTTTTTCGAAAGAACTTTTTGCATACCAAATACACACAAATGATACATGATTTACCACTTCAAAATTTTCAAAGATCCACCTGGAGATGACTTGAGATTTGCACTCTGATAAGACCAGAAACATTCATGAGTTCAACAATTTCCTCAGGGTAACATCCTACTTGTTCCATACAAATAAAAATTTAATTTAATAACTATAATATTTCTAAATCAAGCAAAGGCACATGCAAATACAATAAGCATTACGCTTTAATTTCAAATAAGATGATGTTAGCTAATAATTATGATCTCATGTTCATATAGCTCCATATAAATGAATATAAATTTCATTAATAGTAAAGTAAACTTACTTCGTTAACCAAGTTATTGCAAGCTTTTCATGAATTTTTGTCACAATCCAAAATCGTGCCATAATGGCGCCTACCACAAACCCGAGTAGGCAAGCCAAACCCAAAACAAAACTTTGTAGAAGATAACCGTTTAAATAACAATAATAATGACTAAGAATAAGCGGAAACATGAATAACATATAGAAATGGGTCATAGTATAGAACTGTAAATACGATACATACGATATAAAAGAGGCCCAAAAGTGACGAAGAAGACAAACGAACACAAGACCTAATCCCCAGACCTAGTGTCACCGATACAGGAGGTACTAAGTACAGAAAGACTATATATACAGAATAATTGACTAATCAATTACAAAATATAAGGCACTAAAAGAGAGGGAAAACAGTAAGTGTTTGAATGCCAAGAGCTTACAATGATCTAATAATGTGACAGTCAATGGAGATCCAACGTTCACCGAGGGTGGCTCATACTAAGAGATGCATCAAAAAAAGATGCAAAAGTGTAGTATGAGTACTAAAACACACCAAAAGCTTACCGTGATCTAACTATGTGATAGCCAAGGGAGATCCAATGCTCACTGAGGGTAACTCATACTGAGAGCTACATCAGAAAAAGATGCAGAAGTGTAGTATAAGTACTAAAACACAAGATACTCAGTAGGCATCATAGATGGAATGAGCTCAGAAAGATCAAGTATATAAAGAGAAGCATGATGTTACTACAATTTCAAGGATAGGTTCTAAGATACGATGGCACCAATACAGAGAACAAGAAAGCAATACTAATAACTCAGGCCCAAGGTACATATAAATACAAGACAACCACAAGAACACTCAATAGCCAAATCACTCAATAATGCAATGCAAATGATGAATGAAGGAAACTAAGATGCTTGGAAGAAATCTCGAGCCACCTAGAATGATACCTCAGACTTATCAATAATATACTAGTAACCCAGATATAAGTCAATGTGCCGCCAGGAATGCTACCTTGGACTTATCAACAAGTAAAAATACTAGAATGCAGCCCAGAACTAAGTCAATGGGACACCCATAATGATACCTCTAACTTATTAGTATAAAAGTAGCCGAAAAGTACATGCAATCATGTAAATAAATGTTTTCCTTCCATTTAAATCATAAAGTCTCAAGAACTTCCAAATTATTCGTATAACCCCCTTTTGACCATTTACAAGGCTATGTCAAAGATAAGCGACAAAATGCAATTACCATGCTCAAATATCATCACAAATCTCAAACCTCAACATCAAAACCACAACATAAAAAACATACATTTAGCTATATCCCATCACGACACAGATGTACTAACACGGAGCTCTAGCTAGTCCAAGTTCACAGTCTTGGGTTCAACAATCGATATTAACAGAGTTTATAAGCTTAAAAATACCAAATAAGCAACCAAAAAATTTAAACCAAGAAAAACACATGTTAAAATAAGTTTCACGCCCCCTAGAAGCCATTTTTAGGATACTAAATGATACCATCAACAAGGATCAACCTAAACTAAGGCCTTCTTGCAAAAACTACACTAATTAACCCAAAAATGGTCATAAATCGACTAAGGAACAAGTAAGCCTAAGCTAACCCTAAATTCCAATCTAACATTCTATACTAATCAACATATAATCAATCTAAATGTGACAAATCTAAGGAAAGGGAAATCATAACCTACCTCGAGACCAAAACCGCACCTGAACCTCTATTTCAGTGTTTTTCCCTTCTGAAGGACCTCTGAATGGTTCCAAGCTATCAACGATGCAATGGGAATGCAAAAACAAGCACAAAAATACCCATAATAAAATAAAAATTTGAAATCAGAAATAAAACCCCAAAAACACAATCTGGGACCTATATACGAAGTCACAAAATTGACTCTGTCATGAGTTCTCAAACTGTCCAAGGAAGTTGTGCCCCAAAATGGGCACAATCCAAGCCATCATTGAGATAAAACAACCCCTCCAATATTAAGCTCAACAAGGATCAAACATGGAGAATTAAAGAGGAAATTGATAGAATTACCAAGGTTAGCGGAAGATTCAATGACCCCAAAATGTGCCCACACAATTCTCCGATGCAACCCACCAAGAATCACTCAACTCCACCAAGTAATGCTCTCAAAATTACCAAAATATCAATTCTTTATTCGAAGAATGCATGCTGAAAATGGACTTTTAAAATTTATAAATGCCAGTTGATTATCCCTTCGTGAATGCGACGATCATCCATGTTGACCCTTTGCAAACGTAGCGAGAGGCCCGCAAACTCTAAGGCTAGGAACAACTCTGTGATCGTCGAGAGACTCACGCAAACACGAATGTGTCAGCAAGCCAATGTCACGACCCAAAGTATACCCTAGTCGTAACATGGTGTATAGAACCCTGAGAGACCCAGACAAGCCACTTAACATACATCATACAAGATAATAGAAATAAAGATTTCAAGAAACAATCTTATATCATAAAAGAGTTTGAAGAAAGCGGAAGTCTAACATAAGTCTCAACAAGCCATCTCTTACATCAAAAGAAGTGATTGAGAGGTAACCCATACATCACATACAAAGTCTAAAAACTGATATAAAGAAAGTGATAAAAGTGTCTCGGTCCTCAAAATATGAGGACTCACTAACCCTTAAGTGCCAAAAGATCAACTAGCCACGAGTGTGAGAGGTAGGAGTGTCGGACCCTACATTAGTGAAACAATGTAGACACAAGTATGCATTAATACATGGAATATACTACGTACGATAACAATGCATAAAAGTTATGAAATCATCCTAAAAAGTACTTTACATGACATGTAATGACCAAGCTACATCATAAGATAAAAGGTTAGAAAATATAAGTCAAATCATGGTCAATGCAAGCTTAACTCCTTCGAAAACACTTATGAGATACTCTAGAAGTAACATTAGTTCATTATTGTAGGAAGTTTACCACGTAATTGACATAGACCATGTGAGCTATATCATGGCATCTAGTGTCTATCCCACATTGAAAAGAAATGTCCTTACTTGCCAAGGTAAGAACCATGAGTCTGAGCTAAAGTGGATTCACTAGCTAGTGTATTTCTTAGACCAATCCTATGGTGGCACATAGTTTATGGGAAATGGGTAATCGTCGCAAGTCCACTCAGTGCTAAGTAAAATTCCACAGAATAGTCATTAATCATAGTCATATTGTTATCCATAGAAAGGTACCTTTACGGAACCAATCCAAGCTAGAGTTCATTTAGAATAGCTCCATAGCTTGATTCAACTTAGGTGAGAAAACCTTTCAACCTTATAAATCTTTTATGTGAGAAATCCTTTCACAATCATGTTCGTAGTAGTATGTGAGAAAACCTTTCACAAACAACATTGACACTTAACTCTCAAAGCATCCTCAAATCATTTACATCAACTTTATAAAAATATGTGTATCTTCATAATTTCATCTTTCATAGTTCATGAGCTTCATCATGTGTTCATCGTCAAAAATCATGGATCATGCATGGGTTAATATGAATTCAACTTAAAATCATTTAATTACTTCAATTCATGAATAAAAAGATAGAAAACAATCAATTGAATCATAGTTGGAAAGAACCCTGAAGATTGAATAAAACCCTAACTTTGAATTGAGAATCTAACTTGTAAAATTGGAGATTTTAGGAACCTTGTGGAGGAAGGACTCTATAGGTGAATACTAACATACCTTAGAGATCAATGCCCAAAAGATATGGTAAAATTGAGATGATTGGAACCCTAACTTCCTCTTCCTTAGTCTTGGGGAGAATTTTTGGGGAAGAACTTGATGGGAAATTTTGAAATTAAGTGAATGATTTAGAATGGGTAGTTTTAGGACTTAATTCACTTATATAGGTCTTGAAATAGGGTTTGAAATGACGTAGTTTAGATACAAAACACTCAGAGAAATGACTAAAATGACCCTAGCTTAAAAATCGACGGAGTCACCTAAAAAGGAAGGTTGGTCGAAGAGATCCCCCCTTCCTAGAAGCCTATAAACGGTTGGGCTTGGTCTCGTAAATGGGTCTTCCACCTCTATATTGGACGTTTAGGGAATCGTCCAGGTGATCTTGGGTCCTGGCTTCCCTAAACGGCCAACCCACTTGCCTTAAGCGGACAGTGGTGCCCTAAACAGGCCGTTTAGGGTCTCGTGAAGGGTTCCTGGCTTATTTTAGGCTTGTGGACTTGCTCGTTAGCTCACTTTAAACTTTGTAAAGCCCGAGGTGTTACAACCTCCCTTTATGAATGTGGGGTTTCCGTCACGAATGCGGAGGCCATGCAAGTTGCTCTCCGCGAACGTGGCCAAGGGACCGCAAACGTGAAGAAGGAAATAGTGTTGCATCAGCAGCACTGCATCAATTGTTTCCCAAGAGTAAGAATTCCCCCGACGGGAGCTCAGTATTCATCCGGGGCCATGTCGACGCAAACAAACTATGTTACCAAATTAGAAACGTCAATCAAGACTCAATGGAGGCAACGAAACAAACAATGAATGTCGTCTAGTCAAAATAAGTCAACACTTACAAAGAAATACCAAATCAAACGACAAAAGTCACAAACTCATCCCGACCACCTTGGAATCTGAACCAAAGGTCATTCTAGGCCAAACTTGGTATTTCAGAGCTAACTGTGCTGGCAAAATTTTCATCTGAGTTCTTTTACCAAGAATATTAACCAAAGTCAAATTTTGGTCAAAACTTCAAAGCTAAAAACACCTAATGACACAAACTCAAAATGATAGCCTTGGAACCCAAACCAATCATCCCACTAGACCAAAATGACCCTTCCAATGCTGATGGAATTGAAGGAATCCTCATCTGACATATGAATCTTCAAATATTGGCTAAAGTCAACTCTTTCACTTCGTAAGCCTCCAATAGGGAAAAACCAACTCGAAACTCTCCCGGCTACCTCAGTAAACGTGCTACTCAACCCATCACCACAGAGAAAAAGTTTATGGAAAGGGATAAAATAATAAAAGCATGCAAAAAATACAGAAATGACCTCGAATGTCATAACAATTTCACATGAAGATCCGCACTTCACTTTATGTATCTTTGCCTAATAACCTTACTAATAGAGTCATTTTTACTTTCTCATCCACTCATCTTTTTTTTATATTTTTTGTTGTGCTCTTTCTCCTCAACTTGCATTTTCCATTCGATATAATATTGTTTATAGCATCGTAAATATTTTTGTTTTGTTCATCAATATTACGCATATTATTTTTCTCTCCAAATAATTTTTCATTACCTCCAACAGTTTTAATTTTGCCAACATCATCAACATTCATCTGATCTTCTTCTTCTGCTCCATTTCTTGCTTTCTTTCTTTGTATTTTTCCCCTCAATACAAGTTGCCGAACACATTTCACAATTTCCTTGGTAAGTGGGTTTTTAAGAAAAAAGTAAGCTCCCTCTTCCAAAGCTTTCTTTATTAAGAGTCCATTCTCTTCATCACATACAACTGCATAATAATTTCAAGAGGTTAGAAGTTAGAAATTAGAATTGAATTATATTATACATTGTGTGATAGTAAATTTCACACATAATCACTAAATTTTATTCATTATAAAGGTAATGTTACAAAATAATCATATATTGTATACTTAATAAAATATAAATTAGTGATAAATAATTTATATCACTAAACAAAAAAATTAATGCTACTTACATTTAACGACGTATTGTATCCAAACAATTTAACAAATTAATAGCAAATTTTACAGTTGATTTTCTTAATGATGTATTAATAAAAGTAACCGACTTTGCTCGCGATAGATGTCATAAGTGAAAGAATCGAACAAATACTTACATAGTGAAACTATATCCAAGGCCACAGCTTGAGCCAAGAGTTTAAAAGAATCCAAATCCGGTGAATGGACATTGATGATTATCACATCAATATTTTTATTTTCTTTGGAGAGCATTGACATTGCTTCTGAACATGTACCAACCGTGATAACTGCATCAATGCACCTTAAAAGTTAGTGAAAAAAATTATACACAAAATTACCTCGAGAATTTTTAATTTCTCATATATAAATTCAATTGTAATTTTTCAAGTTATATTGTTACTCTTTAGTTTACGCAATTTTACGTAAGAATAAATTATATTGTTATCAATGTGAGGAATCATAGACAAGTTTACCTATAAAGCTATTTACAGTACTATTAAGGATAAGTAATTGAATATATTTGTGTCAGTTGGAGAAGTAAAATATTGTTATGATAACAAGTGTTATCATCATAATATTTTATGTTTGAAAATTATTTTATAGCATGACCTTATTTTTGAATATCTTAAAAATTGTCTATTGTCTTAACAAATTGAAGTAGAGAAAGAAATTGAACAGTATTTGAAAAATATTCATTAAACAAGATTCAAATTTGTTCCTTTCAAATTAACAAAAAAAATTATTTTCTTTAAAAAGTGCAAGGTAGGCGCTATCAAAAGGATGAAATAACAAGTTATACTAAGAATTTTTTTAAAAAAATTGTTGAGTTAAAAAAAACCTCCTTGAAATTAGGCGAGAAATTTTTAATTAAAAAAAAAGAAGGAAAATGCTTTTGTTTAATGAAAATCGAGCCTACCCACATTTTTTGTCTACATCCAATAAAAAGTTATTTCAAGGTGAATAATAATGATAGTCAGATTTGTTCTTATTTCGCTCTTTTTCATTCCTTTCATTACCCTAATTTGAGCCGCCTTTATCATCGAAATATTTATTCTTAAAATAATAGAAAGATTATTAAAATTCAACGATCTACATCTTCAAAGATTATTTTTGATAGATTCAATTAATTTTCTCTTCTGCCTTTTTGTCACTCAGCCAATTGATAAAGACTATTTTTTTCCTTATTCTACAAAAAGATCAAATGTAAAAAACATATGCAAGTTAGATTAAATAGTCGAAATTAACATAAAACGATGCCCCTTTAAGAACACTTGATAAAACTGAAACGACATAAATAGTAACATAAAATTATCGATCCCCCTTTGAATAAACATAAACATCTCTATGGAGAAAGCTAATTGAATGTATAACATATACTTATAGCAAGAACAAAAATAAAGAATCTAATTTGATTTTTTATTAACACACAAAACTCATTTGATAACTAGTGAAATTACATAAACAAGTATTGAATGGAGTAATGATCACAGGGAAAAGAGAAATTCAAGATTTACTAGACAAAAGATGAATCTAATAAGAGGTCAATGTTAAAACAAGAACAATAATCATATAGATTAAATCTCTTTTGAAAAGAAAATCACACAAAATTTATTTATACCAAATACCCAAAAATTATAAATTATATATATATATATTTGTATAAATTTTGGCTTTATAGTCATACGACTTCAGCAAATCAACCATTTGAGTATTATTCTCTTTGACATGATCAACTAACATCACGCAAACTTCGTCCATTATATCATACCAACTAGTTGTCATTGAGCTATTTCCTTCAACGATTTGAGAAGATGAGATACAAAAAATTGATTTGCTATATAGAAGAATAAGTTTAACGGAGAATCACTTCGCCCTTTAGGTCGGCGTTATATAGTACTTACAGTGGCCAGTGAGTATGTTTAAATAGCGATTTTAATCCTTGTATTATATGTTTATTCCATGTTTGATCCCTACATAATTTGATTAAGCATAATTAACCTTCAATTAATATAAATGTGTGATTTTGATCCTTCAAACTAATAAAAATTAAAAATTTAACAGTCATTTATTTTAAAAATATAAGGACTTCATTCATACAAAATTATTATAAATAATAAAGTTATAAAATACATTTCAAATTACTAATCCATAACTTCGAAGCAAGAAGATGAAGACGAAAATTGATAAATGACCGTTTAAGCATTAATACTTAGTTCATGTTTTTCTTATTTTATCTTTTTTATTCATTTTTGTTTAATTTATGATTCTGTTAACTTTTTAACTATCATTAATTTGAAGGATTAAAATTGAATATTTATTGTAACGACCTATTCCCGTCGTTATAGAAAAGCCAACAGGGAAAAATTTTGGGCCGGAAAACTTTTTCGTAATAACATGAAATTTCCTAGCCTAGTCCATATTTGGACGAAATCAGAGTCAGAGATGTCTAGGGAGAGCTGATGAAAAATGAGAGATCTAATAAGGAATTTGATAGCATGAGTGGATAGCTAAGACGTTAAGAAACCCGTAAGACTTTACGAAATCAAATTCGGGCGAGTAGAACTCCCGAAACTGATCTTAGCGTGAACATGTAGTTTCTGAGTGTCATGGGATAAATGTGTGTTGTGAAATGGAGGTTTGAAACTCTTAATTTAGCTGTCTGTTTCCGTGCAAGCCGCTAAGGCGAGATTTTCCCGCCAGGGCAGGGACGTTGTGGCGGGATTGGGGCCGCCATAGCGGGCCAGTCGCGAATTAAGTCGGATATAAATCCCAAATATGTCATTATTCTTCAAAATTCATTTTTGAGAGCTAGGAAACGACCCCAGGTGATTCTTGACAGTTTTTCACCATTCTTGAGGTTAAAGGTAAGGTTTTCGCTCTCCAATTCTGTCTTTCGATCCATAGTGTCACGACCCGAGAGCACCCTCTAGTCGTAACCAGCGTATTCGACCTCGAAGAGGTCAAATACAAGCCTCATGGATCATTCATTAAAATACGATACAAAAAAAAAAATATAGAGGAGAAATTTAAAGTTTCCTTTACAATTGAAAGAACACCTTTTAAATAAATAGCAAGCGGAAGACTTTCTAGACTTTATCCAAGATGTCTCAAAACCATCTAATACTTGAATACAACAATGGTACTAAGCCCACTCAAAACTATAACAAAATTACAAGACATAAAGGAACATGTTGGTTGTTGTCCTTGAATATATGAGGACTCACCAAGTCTTCATCTTCAAACATCTTAGAAACATATCCATCAACCATGGAATATCAACATCTCCAAATCCCTACACTTTAGTCAAAAGGGAAAGAAAGGGATTAGTACAATTAAGTACTAAGTATGGAAACCATGCAAAAACATGCTAAAAAGGACATTTGGTTGAAAGTCATGCCCTATGCCATTTTAGTAGAACTTCATGAATATTGACATATTAGACATATTATAGAACATATAAGACATTAACCACATTATAGACATACTCAACATTTTCACCACGTAACTCATTTTATCATCCAAGAACCTTTATCTAAAGTTACCCTAAGACACACTTGAGTGAGACATGAAGTGGCCGCCCATACAACCTCTTCATACACACCTAAGTGTTCATCAAGGCTACTATAGACAAGAACCATCATGCTTCAATGTAGCATACTAAGTAACTCCCTTCATTAACATAAGCTATTCATTCAACAAATCATTTAGA
Organism: Solanum gracilifrons; assembly: GCA_029582605.1. Lineage (NCBI taxonomy): Eukaryota > Viridiplantae > Streptophyta > Magnoliopsida > Solanales > Solanaceae > Solanum > Solanum gracilifrons. Next base: position 70,849 of record JAJOOH010072208.1, read on the forward strand.
CAATAAGTCAACATTCTTCTTTAAAGTCATTTAGGACACGTTCATACATTTAGGGGACTTCACACTTTAGTCATATAGACTTAGGGAACTCACTTTAGCACCTTCAAAGCCTACTCGTACCATGTGTAGATAGCATCCCATACTACTACCTACACGTTGTAGAACCTATCAAGTAACTAGAGTTCACACTAAGGGTATCAAGTTTTTACATTTAAAGATCCAAGTGTCAAGAACGCTCATAGCACAAATTTCCAAGAGATTCAATAACAAGGCTCGCCCAATATGTATATCATGTCTTCGCACCAAGCACACGCAAGTATCAAGAAGGGTCGATGCCCTGTATCAAGAAGGGTCAAAGCCCAATAATCAAGAGAATCAAGAACCATATTAAAAATGGCTTTCTAATTCGTACTTAAAATGGACAACTTCCATTCATAAGACGGACTAAAAATCCAGAGTCAAGATGGCAAGTGATCCGAATCAAGAGGCATGCCAAGAGTGACAAAGTCACAGCCACAAGAAGGACAAGGTCCCAACAAGAGTGCCAAGTGATCAAACAGTCCGTACAAGTGGGCGAGTTACATGAGCGTCTTTAACGTCTTAAAGGATACCAACATGACAATGCAAAGTGACAAGAGGTAGCCAAGGTACCAAGATCAACTTTCAAATATTTCCGCAATTAAAAGAGTGCAAGTACAAGTTTATACCCAAACTCAGTGCTTTAGCAAAGAACTAGTCCAACATAACTTTGCGAGTTCAGACCGCAGACCAACCAACGTTTCAAGGTCCTCAACTTGTTCACGAGTATATGAACCCTTAAAAATATAATTAATTAACTTTTTTAACTTCTATTAGCTCAGTAATGTTGACGTAAAATAGGATCATCATCACAAGTAAGCCTAGCATGTACAAATACAACTATGCTCCCAAAACAGTGAATTTGTCCAGCCTGGTACCTAAAGTCGCAGGTTAGATTTGAAAAGAAAAAGGGTAAAACTAAACTTTATAACCTTCATGAAAGATGTAGGTACATCTCTAAAGGTTGCAAATAAATAAGAATCACCGCAAAATATATTTTGTACAAAAATATATATTCAAAACACTACAGTTGATTATACATGATTTCAATTTCCGAAATCTGGGTAGAACTTGCCCTATGTTGCGTCTCATATTTCATGTCCATAACAGTTAAATTAGAGATTTACATAAACATAAGAGTTGTAGGTATACAAGTTAGCTTTCCAAATCATATTTATTCATTGTAAACGAAGTTCTAGAGAACAAGATATGCATAAATTACCAAACACTACCCAGCTCAGAAACAGAGTTCATCACTTACATATGAAAGGAATGCCATAGCCTATCGATTTATATTCAACATAGCTTTTCATTTATCAAGAAGAGCACCTAAGTCTACCAAGTCAAGAGATGACATTCAACAATATAAGACACTTCACATTCCATCATCTTCATTCATAAGTGTTAAGAGAAAACATGCTTTCAATCACAACACTCTTGGATTTACAACATAATTACCTTTACTTTATTAGATTCTCATTCAACTCCTTCACATCACATTCACAACACAATATCATGGTAATACTCAATTATTCATATAATGCCTTTAAGGCCATGATCATAATACAACACCTCCACCATAAGTGGATCACACATCAATCTATCACAATTCTATATCAATTCTACATTAACAATGAAGTTAGGTCAACTTACCATTTTCCAAAGCCACAATCACCATTCCTCAATTCTTCAACAATTCTCAATAGATAAACATAGATAATAATAGAAATCAACTACTCAACTCAACCTAAGCATTTTTCCATCATCATTCAATCATAAACATTCAACCCACTTCATAAGCCAAATTTAGGAAACTTGGAAAGACATGGGTTCATGGACTTTTCTTTCTTAAAACCATCAATAAACATCAATAATAACATAAATCATCATTAAAAATCATTTAATGCAAGAACCCATGCTAGAACCGAAATTAGGACTTTATTGAGTTTTTGAAGAACTTTCAAAACACTTTGATTTGGCTCCTTGAATGGAAAAGGAATCAAGGATAAAGGATTCTCATACCTTAACCTTCATGAATCCCACGAAAATTGAAGAAGAAACACCATGAAATCCTCAACCCCGGCTCCCACTTCATCTTCTTCTTTGAGTTAGAGAGAAATATAGAGAGATGGAAGACTTTGAGATTGATTTTGGGAAAAGAGAGTAAATGACTTGTTAAAAGACTTAAAACCTTATATAAGTCATTTAATTAACTCCTAACCGACCCCCTAATCCCTTAATCTAATAACTAATTAATTCCCAAAACCCCAACTAAAAATTAAAATGTCAAAAACTGGCAACATCTACGGACCCCAAATCTTTTTTAACTAAACTCAAAAAGCCGATTTACATTATTTAATCATATGAGGCTCTAGTTCTTCCTATTTCATTTTTAGGGTTGTTACACATTGAACGTAAAATTTTGATTGCATATTGTTGGGGAGGGTTTTGAACGGTTTTGGATGGTAGGAAAAGCCCTAGCTGCACGTTACAATCCTAATTTGGGTCTTCGATTATTAGGTTTGTCATAATTCGGGTAAATTAGACCTTAATTATTTATCCCCGTATTGAATTGTTTGTTTGTAGACCTAGAGCAAGCGGAAAGAATCTAGAAAGGGAAGAATCAAGTTTCTTAGGAGGGTTCAAGCTTTGTTCGAGGTAGGTGATGGTTGTGATCTCATGTTTGTGTGATTTATGCTAGTAATTACTTCATTATAATGCATGTATGTATGCGAATGTTGCACTATTGATCACATCAATCGTAAATGAGTATAAATGAATGATGGTATGGCATGAATCAACACTTGATTGTATGATTATGAAAATGAACATTGTGATTGTGATTGTGATTGTGGCTTGTTGAATGGATCGGGTGTTACGTTCCAACACACTAGCTTGGATCGGGTGCCACGTTTCTATGCATGTATGAGATTGAGTTTCACGTCCAGCACACTAACTTGGATCGGTTACCACGTACCGGTACACTAACAGTTTGGGCGTGAGTTCAATGAGAGGACCATTGACTTTTCATATAGATGTATTTTGTAAATGTGGAATTGCTCGTTGATCCTGATATGCTAATTGATATTGTATATGTTCGGTATATGCCTGTTTATTTTGATGTTATTACTTGTATATGTTTCACTTATTGGGATAGTCGCGCGATCCTACCAGTACACTATGGTGGGGCAGGGTTGTTTAACGTATTTGGCTCATATTTGAGATTTTGATATTGAGTCTCCCTCTATTGAGTCTATTAATGTGGTGTTAGAATTTAGAGAAGTGTTCCCTATTGCTTTGCCTAGTATGCCTCCAGATAGAGATATAGATTTCTGCATTGATTTGGAACTTGGTACCCGCCCCATTTCCATTCATCCTTATCGCATGGCCACGGTAGAATTGAGAGAACTAAAAACTCCTTGATAAAGGTTTTATCCGTCCTAGTGATTCACCGTGGGGGTGCTCTTGTCTTGTTTGTTAAGAAAAAAGATGGTAGTATGAAGATGTGCATAGATTACCGGCAATTGAATAGGGTCACCATTCGAAACAAATACTAATTGCCTCGGATAGATAATCTTTTCGACCAGTTGCAATGTGTGTCAGTCTTCTCTAAAATGGACCTAAGGTCTAGTTACCATCAGTTAAAGATTAGGCCTGAGGATGTACCCAAGACGACATTTAGGACCCGCTATGGGCACTACGAGTTTCTAGTTATGTCATTTGGATTGACTAATGTGCCTGCAACTTTCATGAGTTTGATGAATGGTGTGTTCAAGCCATTTCTTGATTCGTTTGTTATTGTCTTCATTGATGACATTTTGGTCTATTCAAAAAGTAAGGAAGAGCATGTCGGCCATCATCGTATTGTTCTATGTGTTCTTGGAAAATAAAAGTTGTATGCGAAATTTTCTAAGTGTGAATTTTGGTTGACTTCGGTTGACTTTTTGGGAATGTAGTTTCAAAAGAAAGGGTAATGGTAGATTCCCAAATGATTGAAGCGGTTAAAAATTGGATTCGGCCCAGCTCGATGACGAAAGTTAGGAGTTTTGTGGGGTTTGCTATCTACTATCGTTGATTTGTGAAAAACTTTGCTTCTATTGCCATGCATTTGACAAGGTTGACCAAAAAAGAGGTACCTTTTGAATGGACTGAAAAATGTGAAGAGAGCTTTCAAAAGCTCAAGACTTTTTTGACCACAACGCTTATTCTAGCACTATCGGTGGAAGATAAAGATTTTATTATTTATTGTGATATTTCACATTCGGGTTTGGGTGATGTGTTAATACAGGACAAGAATTCTAGAGCCTATGCATCACAAAAGTTGAAGGTGCATGATTGAAATTATCCAGCACATGATTTAGAGTTGGTAGCGGTAGTGTTTGCTCTTAAGATCTGGCGGCATTACCTCTATGGCGTCAAGTGTGAGGTGTTTACTGATCATCGTAGTTTGCATCATGTGTTCACTTAGAAGGATCTGAATTTAAGACAATGAAGGTGGATGAAGTTACTCAAGGATTATGATGTGACCATCCAGTATCATCCAGGCAAGGCTAATGTGGTAGCAGACGCGCTAAGTCGGAAGGCGGTGAGTATGGGTAGTCTAGCTTGCTTGAGTGTATCCAAGCGACCTTTGACTAAGGAAATTCAGACCTTGGAGTCTAAGTTCATACAGTTGGGCATCTCAGAGAAAGGTGGGGTGTTAGCAAGCATTGAAGTAAGTGTCACGTTCATTGAGGAGATCAAGGCCAAATAATTTGAGGATGACAGTTTGAATGAGCTTAGAAAGAAGATAACATTTGTCAAATCACAAGAGACCACTCTTGATGCGGGGGGTGTGCTATTGTAACACCCCGACTTTTCAAAACGTCTAAATTAACTCGTATATTCGTGGAAAAAAAAGGAGGGTGAGTAATAAATTAAGAATGATGTGGTATGTCCTATTTTAAGTGTTCAAGTGTTGCATCTCAAGTTTTGAAGTTAGGTAAGTGGCAAAATAAAAGTTGGTGGAATTTATCGTAAGTTCCTTCTTAAAGATTTCTCTGAAATTTGGGTCAAATGTCTTGGAGGTTTTCTCCCAATATATAAAGAGTTATGGGTCCCACAAACTATCGAATCGAAGGTCTACGAGTCTAGTTTCCAACGCATCAAGCCGTTCATTCATACGACTTCAGAATAAAGAGATATTCGCATTTTCGTGGGACTGCGCAAGCAGGCACGTGAGGTGGGGCCCTAGGTCGGTGGAAAGTTGTATATATCTTCTTCTTCGAGTTTTTTCTTCATTTTAAGCTAAATATACAGAGAAAACATAGAAACCCATTTTTAGGATCAAGTGAAATATAGATTTTCTCGACGTTAGTCCTTGACGAAAGTTGTTCTACGCGTTGGGCTCATCATCGTGGTATAATTTGTTTTATCAATTGCGTAGCATATCACATTTTAGAGTTGGGACAGCAGGGGTTTGAATATATTTGAAGGTTTTGAGGTGAATTACGAACCTAAGATCGAGGTAAGACCCTTTTTTCATCGACTCTAGCTTTTATAAGCAGCAAATAGCAATTTGCGATGGAAAAGCATATCTTTTTTTGTATTGTCATGGTATCTTTTATTTTATGTGTTGATTGGTCCTACCTTGTTGAAGTATCGAGGGATTTATGAGTTAAAGTCTTTAGGCCACGTGAATTTAGCGAAAAAGGTATGTTAAGGCTATTCTCTTCCTATGGCATGTTTCCTTAAAGCTTAGGAGCAATGTAATTGAGTTGTTATCGTTGTTATACTTATAGTCATTATTGTTGATTGTTGGCTGCTCAAGTGCGTATAATCCTCTCTTATCGGGATTCTTATTCAGTAGTAACATTCGTATGTGGGACACGACTTAGAGGCTATTTGTATAGGTTGCCTATAACTAAATTGCTCACTTTTAGCT